>PVKU01007849.1:0-81505 GCA_004027475.1 Anoura caudifer
TCTGCCTATGCCTCAGTCTTGGCCAGAAGTCTGTTTTTCCCCTTTATATAATACTATTTAATGAAAGAAATATTTCAACAATGTAAACCTTAAAGTGAAAGGACACAACAACCGAAACTAAAGAGTGGGTAAACATGTATATTTAACTTCTGGGATTGAAAATCTCCTTTGTATTCTATAGTCTTGAAAGTAATTCTTGAATGAAAGTTTGTCAAGGGAGTGCTTAATTTCAGGATGTTTCCATCATCATCTTACCATGCCTGAATATTAATTATCCCTGTCATCTTTATAATGATTATTATAACATATGTAAGTGGAGAAAGTTCTAGAATAAAGAATTATATTAGGAAGAAAACAAACTCTGATGGCAGATTGGAAAGGAAGCTGAGTGTCTTCAGGGTGAGCTGAGGGCTCTGAGAGTCTTAGAAGGGAGAGAAGGAGGAAGAGGGAGCTAATGAAAGTGGGCCTTAAATTCAAAATATCTTTCTTAACTACATAGTGATGGATGGTACCCCAGATTTTTTTAAAAAGGAGTCTAGAGTACTCTGATTCTGCTCTGACCTTCAGGCTCTATGCTTGAGGTCATACTGCCTCTCCAATGGATATGGAACTTTATAGAAATTAAAGCTAGTATCTATTGGGTCTTATTATATGCCAGGCAGTGTTGCAGGCATTTTACATATACTGGCTTATATAATTTGCATTAAAAACTTCTATGAGATAGGAACTATTACAATTTCTATTTCGCAGATGAGGAACCAAGTACAACAGATGTAATTCTAGGCAGGTTGACTCTAGAGCTTTCACTTACTTAACTGCTACACTATTACCCCATTTTTTAAAGTAGAAGCTGTAAAGGGCCTTAGAGACCACATAACCCAGTCCTTCATTGTGCAGGCCTGGAGTCAGGCCAGGAAAGGTTCAGTAATTTATGTGAGGTCATTCAGTTAGTGAGGGGTGGAGTGGATTTGAACCCAAGCAGTCTGGGCGGAGCCCCTTGCCCCACCTTTGCAGGACCTGAGAATGCATCCTTGACCATTAGAGCTGTGTAGACAGATATGTGAAGATGGGCCAAGGAAAACCATCTTTAGCTAAAAAGGGATGAAATAAAGCCCAAGGCCTGAGTAGAACCAGATGTCCTCACCCCACTGCCCCACCCCATCAAACTTTCTTTCCACTATGAAACTCTGTCTTTTCTCTATGACCCATTCAGATTCCATCTCAAACCCAGAACTTGATATATGTTTTACTGACTCTAAGGTCTTTGTGACAATGCACTGATGAGGGAAGCTGTGAAAGAATACCACATGCAGCCACGCTTTGAGGAAGTGGGACTTGAACCCAGGTGTATATGACTCCAGGCCCATGACCCTCAGGGCAGGTAATCAGAAGCAAACACAAATCAAGAAAACTACTGTAAGCATTTAAAACTCATGTTGTTTAATAAACATTTAAATCACATTAAATAGAACTAGATGATTAATACTGCAGCTGTCCCTTGAAATAGAGTCAAGGAAATGAAAACCTAGTTTCCAAAGTTCACAAACAGAACATCGCAGTGGACTGTTACACCCAAGGCTGAGGAAATTTTAGCATGATGAGTGGGCTACCAAAAGGGGTAAGCATTGCATCACTCAAAAAATGATGTGGAGTCCCCCTAAGCAAGAGCTGTAGCTGAAGATGGGCTTTGAATGCAGAAGGAGAGTCAGACATACTACTGACCACAGCAGCTCGATGCCTGAGAACCTGAGAGGAGCAAAGCAGAGCACAAACCACTAGTATATTTATGTGTTTAACAGGAAGTGAAAAGCTTATGCTGCTTCTTGGCCATCACTGTCAAAGTGGCTGAGGTTGCCTAAGTGGTTCAGAAATATTTCCCAGCAGCTGCTTCTTAGAGCCAAAATGTACAGAGTTTTTAATTTTTTTCCCTCCTGTCTTCTCTGTCAGGACTATAAGATATATATTGGAGAATAAAATCTCTTCAATAGAAAATTAAAATCATTAAAACTATATGTAGCTTTATATTGTGGCAGTAGAACTGCACTCAAGTGCTTTTCTGGTTAGTAGAGAACACAGTGAATTAGCGGAAACTGCAGTTTGCATACTGCATGTGTGTGAAATAGGAGAGCTGCATGGGTGTGAGCAGAGGAACCTGCAGAGCCCTGCACTTAAAAGCAGATGAGCGACATGATTAACTACATTGCTATAGCAGTGAGTGTTTCCTGAGCCTTTCTCTTGCCAGGCACTGGACTGGTTTCTGTAATAGGGAAAAAGAGAACCAAAATGCATTCTCTACTCTCAAGGAGTTAATGGTCCAACGGAGGTGGATAAAGTAATGATGTGATTTTTCTCAACTCAGAAGATGACTTAGTCTACCAAGCACTAAGGGAGTTCAAGAGAGAGAGAACTAAGCCCAAGTAGGCATAAATTAGCAAACAGGTCTTGGGAAGGGTGGAATCTTGGAAATAAAATGGGGCAAGAGCATTTTAGAAGCAGATAACAATCTTGGGATTTTTCTAAATAAAATGAATGTGTTGGCTGTAAATAAAGACACCTTCTCTCCTTTTCCAATTTGGATGACTTTAATTTCATATTCTTGAGTTTTGTACTAAATAAAACCTCCTCTACTTTATTGGATGGAAGTGGTAAGATACCTTTCATTTTTCAATGATCTGAAGGGAAAGCATTCAGTCTTTTGCCTATTCAGAATGATGTTGGCTATAGTTGTTTCCTATGTGCTCCTTATCAAGATGAGGAAAGTTCCTTCTATTTCTAGCTTGCTGAGTTTTTATCAAGAATAGAGCATTACTTTAACAGATGCTTTTTCTGCATCTATTGAGAATATTATATGGATTTCTTATTTTAGTCTGTTAACATGGTGAATTACATTGATTGGATTTTTGACTGAATTTTTACATTCCTAGAATAAATCATATTTGTTTATGATGTATTATACTTTTACATATTAGTGGACTTGATTTGTTAAAATTATATTAAGAATTTTAGCATCACCCTGGCCAGGTGGCTCAGTTGGATAGTGACATCCCATAGAGTTTGATTCCAAGTCATTTCTAAAATCAATGACAAATAAACATAATCTCAAATGAGGATTTAAAAAAATTTAAAGAATTTTAGTATCTATATAATGGGGTATGCATGTTCCCCCCACCTTTTTTTTTGTAATATATGTGTCTGGTTTTAATATAAGGATAACACTGACCTCATAATAAAATAAGCTGAGGATTGCTTCTTCATTTTATATTTTTTTGAAGAATATATGTAGGGTTGGTACTATCTGTACTTAAAAATTTGGTGGAATTTATTAGTAAGTCACCTGAGCCTGGAGTTCAGTCTTCAGAGGGGGTGGGTAGGGGGTGAGGTGGAACTATTATGTTGTCTATTTCTTCTTAAATGGGCTTTGGAAGTTTGTGTCTTTCAAGGAATTTGTCCATTTCATCTAAGCTTTAAATTTATTGCGATAAAGTTCTTCATCCTAAATGTTTATGCACCCAATCACTGAGCTTCAAAATCACAAACTGATAGAATTTCAAGAATAAATAGAGAAATCGGCAATAGTAGTGAATGCTCTTCTCTTAGTAATTGATAAGTAATAATGTTAGTGAGGCCCAATTGGTTGATAATGTTCTTCAAGTCTTCTATAACCTTGCTTGTTCTATCAATTTTCCAAATATTTTTATTATTAATTTCTAAGTTAATTTTATTGTGATATATTTTGTTATTGGTTTCTAACCTAATGTCATTATGATAATGAACACACTTTATATGATTTGAATAATTTTAAACTTATTGAGAAATTTTTATGGCTCAAAATACTCTATCTTTGGAAATGTTTCATGTGCAGTGAAGAAAGTTGTATTCTGCCATTATTGAGTGCAGTGTTCTAAAATGTCAGCTGGGTTCAGTTAATTAATAGGATTGTTCTTTCTTCTTGTGATTTGACCCTTTTGTCATGATGAAATGACCCTGGCAAAATGTTTTGTTCTGAAAGTCCTTTGTCTACAATTAGTATAGTTATTCCAGCATACTTTGATTAGTATTTATGTCTTACCTTTTTTCTAGTTTTTTTACATTTAACCTATTTATGTCTTAACGGTTAAGGTGAATATTTTTGTAGGCAGGATTCAGTTGAGTTTTGTTTTTTGATCACATCTGACTACCCCTGCCTTTTCTCAGAGTATTTACATTTATTGGGATTATTGATATGGTTAGGATTAAATTTATCACCTTGTTGCTTATTTTCTATTAGTGCCATTAGTGTTTGCTCCCTTTGTTGTTTTTGTCTGCCTTCTTTTCAGTTTGACATTTGTTTTATGTTGCCATTTTATTTCTTCCATTGGTTCATTATCTATAACTTATGGTTGTATGTTTGTAGTACTTGCTTTAGAGTTTATAGTGTTTATTTTTAACTTATCACAGCCTGTCTTTAAGTAATATGATCACACTTCATGTACAGTATAAAAACCTTAATAACATTCTATTTCCTATTTCCAGACTTTGTGCTTTTGTTGTTAATTCTACGTGTATTATAATCCTCAGAATACATGGTATAAATTTTGTCTTAAACAGTCAATTATGTTCTGAAGAGATTTAAAAATGAATAAAATGTATTTATATTAACACATTTACTCACAATTTCTAGTATTCTTCATTTTTTGCATGTATATTTACATTTATATTTGGTAATGTTCTCCTTCTGCCTGAAAAATTTCTTGTATTACAGTTTTACCAAAATATATCAACTTTAGCATGTCCCAAAATATGTATTTTTACCTTTGTTTTCAAAGAATATATTCACTGGCTAAAAAATTCCTATAGGAATTTTTTTTTTGTACTTTCAAGCTGTTTCTCCATTTTTTCTGGCTTGCATCATTGCTAGTGAGGAGTCTAATGCCATTCCTGTATCATTCATCTGTATTTAGTACGTCTTCAAATTCACTGTTTTTTTCCTCAGTGCTCTGTCTGCTATAAACCCCATTGTGACTGTATTTTTCATCTTAGACATTATATTTTTAACTCCAGATTCATAACTGAAGTCTCTTGTGCATACTCAATATCTCTAGTTAACATGCTATATCTTTGTTTTCAGGAACATAATAATTAGTAACCATTCTAATGATCTCCTTTTCTGATTTTATTATCTTTGTTCTTTCTTGATCTGTTTTTATTGATTAATTTACCCCTGAATTACTAGTTGTATTTTTCTGAGTCTTCGCAAGTCCTATAATTTTTGATGGGATACTAGATGTTATAAATTTGGGGTGCTGGATATTTTTGTATTCCTTTATATAGACTTAAACTGTTTCTGGATCTTTATTATGTCAATTGGAAGCAAGTTATTTTTTTTTAAATCCTCACCTAAAGACATTTTTTCATTGCTTTTTAGAGAAAGAGGAAGAGAAACATTGATATGAGAGAGAAGCATCAATTGATTGCCTCCCATAGGATTGTACATGCCCCAGACCAGAGAGCATATGCACCTGAACCAGGGATGTACATGTCCGGACAGGGATGAAAGCCATAACCTCGGTAGGTACACTGACCAGCAATTGAAACTTTAACCTTTTGTTTACAGGGTAAAGTTCTAAGCAAGTGAGCCACACTAGCCAGGGTGATGAATTTTTTGAAGATTCATCTGAAACTTTGTTCAGTGGGACATGAGTAACATTTATTATAAGGCTAAGTTTGCCCCCTGCTGAGGCAATACCCTCTCCCCAGTTCCCCATGAATTGTAAGTTTTTCCATTCTTGCTAATGGGAACATGAATTATTCTCAGCCTCATGTGAGCTTCAGGAATTATTCATTTTCATACTTTCAGTTGATTGTTTCCCTCTCCTTGGGTTGTTGCCTCACACACGTATGTGGCTCAGTCCTCAGGACCCTTGGCATATTTTCAGAGCTCTTTGTTTATGCAGATCTTTCCTCTGACACTTTATTCTGTCAACTTGAGCCATGCTGACTTCCACAGACCCCATCTCCATTCCCTCCACTCTAAATTTCCTGGGATCCACTTGGCTTCCCCCTGCTCATGGTTCAGTCTCAAAACTCTTCCCAGAAAGTAACCTAGGGAATTTATACGGCTCACATCCTTTCCTCCCCTCTCTCAGTGATCACTGCTCAGTGTCACTTGATGTCTAATGTCTAAAACCTGATATTTTATGTATTTTGCCTTGATTTTTAGTTGTTTTGGAGTAAGAGGATAAATCAGCCCTCATTACACCATTTGACTTAGAAACGGAAGTCCCAGAGACCTTTTTACTCCTAGATGCCTCTTCCAATACATTTATTTTTTATTGAGGCATAAATTGACATATAATATTATACTTGTTTCAGGTATACAACATAGTGATTCGATGCTTGTATATACTGTGAAATTATCTCCACACTAAGTTTAGTTAACATCTGTCATAGATAGTTATGATTTATTTTCTTGCAATAAACACTTTTAAGATCTACTCTTTTAGCAACTTTCAAATACACAATAGAGTATTATTAATTATAATTACATTACCATTTTGTACATTATATCCCCTTGACTTATTCCATGGCATTTAAATACATTTTAGTATGTATCTGACTGTGGCATGGTTTTGAGACTAGTATCTCTTCTACAATTTACAAGGGGGTGTGCACCTTGGAAAATTTGTCTTTAGTGTCATGTGCCAATCTCTCAGCTGACACTCTTGGAATATGTGACTCTGTTCTACAAACATCTGTTGAGAAACTTGGATATATATGGACTCATGGTTAATTCTGAGAGAGTGGTAAATATTAGTAAGACTGGTTTCATATCCCTAAATGGTATAGAACATAGAGTAATAACATATAAAGTTCCGTTACCAAAAACTGTCTGAAAAATATTACATCATTTGGGATAATGTATAAGTGATGTTAAAATACTAGAGTACACTGCATTAATAAAATTTCTTTCTAAGATCACGGATTTTAAAAAGCACATAGATGCAGAGTGTACATGATATGGCACTTTGCATAGCCAACTAAAATCTGGAGGAGTTATTTAGATCTCTGGGGATCATAAATAATCTAAGCCATGGGGTAATAATTATAGGTCTTTTGCATTTTTTGTTTTTTTTTAAATTTGTTCTCAAAATAATTCTAAATCTTAAATGAATCTAAATATATAAAGATATTTATGTACCTATTGGGGAAAATTCACAACCAATAATATTTATCCACAATTCATTGATGCAAATATGGGAACTAATCTGTCTTTATTATGTATTAAAGACAGTTAAACACCAACACCATTTTCCCCAATGAACTAGAATAGTTCCGCAATTTTCCTACTTAGTAGACTTATTGTTTCTTACCTACACAGTCTAACACAATTAACACATTTATGGATTAGCTGTCTTAGGCTGTAAAACAGTTGTTCCAGAAACCCCATTAATCACTAATTACTGTAAATCCTTTCTGAAAAATTATTTTCAATGTGCAGACCCAGGGGCTTCTAATCTGCTTAAAGGATTTCCAAGTGGAATGTGCAGCAGCTCAGCCAATCTGTACAAACTGAAGACTGTGTGGCACTGAGACGTAATCAAAATCATATGTTCATAACCAGACACAATTTCTGGATGTGAATAAAAAGAATTTGAAGTGTGAACTGGCACCAGACAAGATTTGCAATTTCACCCAAATTCCTGTTGCCATATTCTTACTTTCTCTTGTTTTACTATATACATATACAGATTGTACTATATGCTGCTTTCAGGCTTTATATTTTACATTTTTTAAAATAAATACACATTGTTACCTGATATAAGAGAGGGAGGTGTTAACGCCCCAGAAGAACTAAGGCCAATTTTGTGTTGTGACCACGCATGGGTCAAGTACGGCTCTGGTACCTGACACTCATTGTCCTGTAGCCAGAAGATGAGGGTTTTCTATCTTCAGGTACATTTGAATTACTCAGAGAGGTTGTTAAATGCAGATTTTTCCATCCATATGTCAAGAGATTCTGATTCATACATGTAGGGTAAGGCCCCCAAACTTGAATTTTTAACAGACTTTTAAAATTAAATTAAATCTTATTTTTATTATTTTTATTTTTTATTGTTGTTCAAATGTTGTCCCCATTTTCCCCCCCCCCTCCTCCCCCCCCCACCCAGCCCCCCCTCCCACCCTTGATCCTACTCCCCTTTGGCTTTGTCCATGTGTCCTTTACATATTTAACAGAGTTTTTAAGTGATTCTGATGGAGGTGGACTGTGAACTGCTTTTCAAGAAAGACTAGAATAGACCTTGGTTTTCCAAACTCTCCTCACTGCTCTGTATTACTTTTGTTTAAAACTCAAGGTTTTATTTTGTAAAATCGAACAAACTCACTAAAACAAAACAGCTGCTTGCACTTACATTTTGATACTTCAATTAATAAAAAGGCTAGTTTCTCCTTTCCCTCACATTGTACAATCTATCCCTACTGGTCTATTAAATTTAAAATTTCTGACATTAGGCCCATAGATGCTCCAGTAAAAAGTAAGGGAAGTTAAAGATTTCTTTTTAATGCTTAATGCCCTGTCAAAATGCATCACCCCCACTTTTCTGGAACCCATGTAATAAACCCCTGTTAGCAACATATTTCTGCCTCTTTCCCCAACTCCTAAGTTACTCCTTCCCAAAAGGCAGAGTGAGGTACCCAGTTAACAGGTGACATGGGTTAAGTGTCTCAGTTGGGGGAAGATGATATATTAAAATCCATGTGTCTTGAGGAGTTAGTCTCCCTCTTTCTCCATTTTCAGTGTGAAGCAGAAATCTGAGTAAGAGCAATCAGACTATTGATTCACTTTTCCCTTGAATGCTAGGACTGGCCTAGGAGTAGGGGAAGAAATAGTACTTCTAAGTCCATTTGGTCCTCACACTAAGCCGTATCCTCCCAAAGACTTTATAAGCAATAAAAGTGATAATTTGTTAAATCCACACACCCAACTCCTATCTCTCAATGTTTTTAATTTGTGGGGGAAAGGGAGTAGTACTATTTATTGATCCTTTCGTCTTGAACCCTGCTGCTTGGCTGATTGAAGCACACTAATACATGTTGCCTGTCTCTCTTTACATGGGTGTTTCAATGAGTCATTTTATACCCATTTCCATAGTTGTGTAAATTTGTTTTTCATACCAAATTTTCCAGGAATGAAGCGAAGTATAAATTATTTGAAGTCTACATGAAAATGTGTAGTTTACTATTCAACATATGCCAGAAAAAAAAAAAAGACTCTAAACTATCAGGCATATGCCAATGATTCTTTACTCGCACTAACTAGTTTAAACCAAGGCACCATACTATTTCACAGCTGGCGGCAAACACTTCCCTTGGGGAGCATTTCTTAACGGGAAGCAGAATGCTTGATTAGCCTCTGGCTATGTCAAAAGAAGGAGAACAAGAAATCACATTTTTACTCCTGCTGTTATTTTTTCATTCACTTGTTTTCTAGCTGCATTTCTTCTTCCACTCTGGGCTATTGAGCCATGGTGCTTCGTGACCTGACAGAAAAAAGTCCCCTCCAGCCTTGCCCAAAGACACCAGAACCCCGATCAAGGCTGAAATGATGCCTTGTCCTCCTTCTCCTAGGCCAAAATGTGCTCAATCTTTTCTGAAACCCACGGAGTGAAAATAATCTTGTATATAAAGGCTGCTTTTTAATGTCTGGAAAAGCTATCTATCTACTGACCTACTACTATTTATCTCAGGCACAAACACATTCATACACTACAAATGCAGAACACCCCTGTTTGAAAGTCAAAATTCATAGCAAAGGCAGACCCAGACAATCACATACTCTGTTTTCCTAACTTTGAGGTGAAAATATCATGGACAAAGGGCAAACAGGAACAGACATATGTGTGGAAGAGCAGTCTGCATAACCCAAAGAACTGCTGAAATAATGAGATAATTTTTTAAAAACTTAAATGAAGGCTGTGATGATTTTCACTCAGCTGTGATGTCTGTGCAGGTTAATAATGATATCTTTAATTCCTAATAACCAGGAGGTCAAAACTGAAGGTAAACTCTTGCTGAGCTTATTTTGTTTGAAAAAATCACACTAAGGTTCAGTAACCTTTACCCTCATACACTCTACAGCAGAGGTCCCCAGTATTTTTGGCACCAGGGACCCCTTTCTTTTGTGGAAGTGGTGGGGAAGGGAATGAAGGCAGAGCTCAGGTGAGCTTGGCTGGCAGCTGGGTTCCTAACAGGCCACAGAGGATCCCTCCATGTTTGTCTGAGAATCTAGAAAACAAGGCACTCCATACTCCCTAAGACTTTAAAAGAGTTCCAATAATTATCTGTCCCTGGTGCATTTGGAAGGCAGCACCAAGAAAGCCCTTTCTAATGCTTTTGTTGCCCAGCAACCTGTGTCTGCTGAAAAATGTCCTACCTGGCCAGGTGAATTGCTATGGAAGTCACCTTACTTTCTACTGTTAGTTCTTCCACATGGATTTTACTTGAATTTTAACAGGAACTGTTTATAGCCCACATGCTTTCTATGGCAATTCCATTCCACCCACAGATGTTCTTTTATTTTGCTAAACAAAGTAGCATTTGAGAATGCAACATGAAAAAGCCACAGAGTGTAAATTTCTCAATTTGGTGGAAAGACAGCATTGGTGGTTGTGGCGATGTGAGGGGGCCTCCACAAGCGAAGCAAACAAAAGCAAAGCTGTGCAGAGTGGGAGTAGAGAGTTAAGGAGAAACCGAGAGAGCAGCCAGAATGGGAAGAAAAACAGAAAATGGAACCTTCCCTTCTACTTCTTACAAAAACTTCAATAAAATCCTCTTTTGACTTCAGGTTCAAAGAATTGGACCCGTGGGTTTGGGGCAGGAGGAGCTGGGACCGAGATTGCAACAAAGTGCTCAAAAGGCCTTGGGGCAAGAGTAGAACAAAACCAGAGGCTACCTTATAAAGCCCAGATGCAGTCTGTGCACACCAGCAACAAGATGTGTGTGTGTCTCTGTCTGTCTGTCTGTCTGTTCATCATCTATCATCTCTCTATTCATCAGTCAGCTATCTATCCATCTATCTACTATCTATTTCTCTAGACCAAGAATAAATAAAAAATATAAAACAAGAGCTAGAATAGCATTTTCCCTGCTATTCCATAGTATTTCAAAAATAAGTATCTCAGAGGAGTGAATATTAGCCCATCAGCCCATGATTTATTTCTACTGAAAGAACCAGCTCAATTTCTAATTTGATGTATGGCATGGGTCTCCACACTGTGCAATCTATATGACTCAATCAAACACATTTACTGCTTTTCTTATTATTTGCTGCATTCCTCCCTTCATTTCATTGATAGGACTCTGCAGCTTCCCCTGCCAAAATGTTTGCCACTTTTATCAACGCTACACAGTCATGGGTGAGTTTTCCTGAGCAATGACAGATATTTGGTTAGAGCTACAGGTACTTCACAAGCTTAAATTTCAAAAGCCTGCGTGTAAATCACTTGTTTTGTACTGTGGTTGTATTTCCCCCCTTGAAACTATATTATAAATCATGTAGCTGACTTCATAAATCTGTAGCCTAAAAACTCTTTAAAATCCTTTAAAAATCCATCTAATGATATGGATTTTATTCCCCTCCTGCCCCTGGCATACATTCAGCTAGGTTAACTGAAATAGGACTTAGGTAATGTAACTCAACCAGTGAAAGAGACACTAATTTAAAAAATACTTGGTGCAAAGGGAAGATAAATCTTGACAATGGGGCAGTTCTCATCTCAGGAACCTCATCCTGAGGTTAGGTCAGACCACTTTCTAGCCTTTTCTCGGTGCTCCCCTCTGCCCCTTACTTACATCCGAGGTGCAGGTAAGATATTGAAGAAGAACAAGGAAGCAAAGAATGAGGACAGGGTAAAACAAATAATGGTCTTTGCGGTTGGAGGAGAAGAGAGAGAGAAGATGAAACTGGGAGCGTTTTCCCTGAAATATGGATGTGGTGGATATAGAGGCTTCCTCCACCGGAGAAGTTATACCCTGAGCCCATTCGCTCAGAGATAGACATGGAAGGATGAACAGAGAAGAGAGAAAAGCATGGATAATACAACATGGGAGAGGCTTTTAACAGTAGCTGAAACTGTATAACTTAAAATTAATTTCTGGGAACAATTTTGTATGGCACACTATATAACACCCCTATACTAGCCTCCCTTACAAAATTTTTAAGCAATATTTTTGTTATTCTGCAATACATTCAAAGTCAGCTTTGATTGTGATTTCACATACACAATTACCAGGTAAGGGCCCTGGATTTAACAGAGTTACAAAGATAGAAACTGCCTATACCCACCAGAATTTACTTTTTGCCAAGTTTGAGGAAACAGAAATGAACAAATTTGGTTTCAAATAGAGCTTAGAATATTTCAGCACAAGCATTCACTGAAATTCTTGATATCAATACTATTTTTCCAAATTTTTAAGGTTCTGAGATGTGAATAATGGTAGACAGTTCAAGGTAAACCAATCTTCAATTTCTATCAAAAGGAGAGGAGTTTGTTCTTTATTTCAGTGTAGCTGGTTATATTTTGCTTGCTTGTGTGTTTTGTAGAATAGGTTCCACTTATGGGGGAGGCAGGAGGCTCATCAAGGAATGTGTATAAAGGACACATGGACAAAGCCAAAGGGGGTTAGGATCGAGGGTGGGAGGTAGGGATGGCTGGGGTGGGGGTGAGGGATGGGGGAAATATGGATAAAACTGTACTTGAACAACAATAAAAAAAAAACAAAAACAAAACAAAACAAAAGATTATAGTCTGTGCTACAGACTGAATGTTTGTGTCCCTCCCCTCCAATAAATAAATAAATAAATAACTCTGAAAAAGACATTAAAATTAAAAAAAAAAAAAAGGAGAGGAGGCTGATGGAAAAAAGTTTAGGCCTGGGGCTTCTCTGGAGCTAATTTTCCCAATATTTTGAGTCTAGAAGCACTTTTTTTTTGAAGTGAAAGAAGAATCTGAGGTAAACATGACACAAGAAAGCTTTAAGTCTACACTAAAGCCTAAACCTGCAGTTAGGGCATTATTTTTTCTGTGCTTTAGAAATAAGCAAAATGTTATTACTCAACTTGGTTAGCATTTAATGTTAATGGAACCCTAATTTTGGGTTTTATTAACATGAAAAACTTTCACATAATGCCCTCAGGTTGTGTTCCTGAGCAAGGTTGGAATGACAATACAAACATCTATGAAGGACACATGGACAAAACCAAAGGCAGGTGGAAAGTGGGGATGGCTGGGGTGGGGGGCACTGAGGGGGAAATGGAGACAACTGTACTTGAACAATAATAAAAAAAGTTTAAAAAAAAAAGAATGGCTGGAAAATCAACTTGGCATATGCCCACCTATAAGGATCAGTATCTTCTTTATAAATGAATCCCCAAGGCCACTGTTTTCTTCAGTATCCACATGGAGTAGTTCCATCTTCCACCCTTCCTAACCTTGGGCAGTTTAGGGACTTTCCCCAGGAGGGTAATGTAGGGTGGTGCTTATGTTGTACCAGTGGTCAACAGCCTGTCACCTTTTTTCTCTGAACTTCTCTCAGCCCAAGTTTCAGGTCACCAAGGGATATATCTTTTTGGCCTGAATAGGGGGAGGCACTTCTGTTCTTTATTTTCCAAGGTATGAGATAATAACAGAGCTCCCCTGTATAATGCTTTCACTAAAGAATTGGGAATAATAGATTGAAATTATAGCGCAGAAAAATAGATTATTTAAAATTAAAAATCGTTATCACCATTCTTAAAATGATTCATCTGACCCCATCACAGGTTGCAGATGGAGATCCTCAGAAGCAGAATTTAAGACAAAGATTAGCATGCAGGATCGGTGGTACTCTCGGGTTTGAAACCTGCGGAAGTGTAGGCAAAGAGGTGGGATTAGGCATACACAGAAGTCAGGCTGTAATGCCTCTCAGCAAAGCCTTCAGATGACTGGAGAACTCTGAACCTGGAATGGCCCTTCGGAGTTGTTTCAAATTGGGGCAAAAAAAAGGGCAGCTTTTATGTTGCTATGCCATTGGAAGTGAGTTGCTCCAGAAAAGGGACAGGGCATGCCATTGGATGAGGTGGTGCTATTATTTAGTCTAGGATATTTTTAAAGAGGGCTGACCACTGAGTGCTTTCTGTTGACAACACTCCTAGCAGCTGGGAGAGTAAGTCCTGGATTCTTAAAAGAGGTTCTGATGGAGCATCTTAGTATCTACTACAGGATGCTTTGACCGGCCACCTCTCTCCTTTCATACAGCTGCCACCATGTTGCCAGTTCCCACTTTCTCTGTACTTAGCCCCCTTTTCCATCTTCTTTTTTCTGAGTCTAGGGTAGCAAGACCCAAATTCAGAACACCAAAGGTAAAGTGACAACTTCCTGTTATTTATTGCTTTATTTCAGAGTCTCCACTCTAGACTCCACTCGGTCTCCAACTGAGTCAGTGAGAACCCCTCCCCAGGGTAGAATCCAGCATGGCTCAGCCAGTTGACATTGCATGTTTGCTTAAGTAGTTAATTTTGGGGGGTAGAAAATGTGACTGTGGAAAATTTGCTTATGTATATCATCCAGTCTTGGTCATAAGCATGTTTTGCAGATGGTTTTAGATAAGCGCCTACTTGGAAACATGGGATATGTCCTGTAAGACCTTCAAGTGTCAGTAATCTTTTCTTTCCATGAAAACAAAATAATATAAAGCCTGGAAGAAACATTATGTTAGCACAGTAAATTGAGGAGAAAGTATGTACTCATTTACTTCCTAATCTACTTGAAGGGACACCTGTTTGTTTCGTTGATTAGGTATATTATCAATAACTATGTTGCCTTATTTAATTCTCATACAATTACATGGAGATTAACTTTTACTCTGAGTATAAAATCATAGGAATCAAATAAAAATATTTATTACCTACTGAGGGCTTGTTATTATGAAATAAGTATTAGAAAAATCCAATGAGGTTATCACCTTTGTCCTCCATTTAAGAATATTATTTGTCTTATCCAATATTTCTTCCAGGAAATTATCTGATACAATTTTTAATATCATATCCTAATTCACAAATTTTGCTAGAGAACTTTGTTTTTCCAGATCAACAGCCTGATTCTTTTTCACCCACTTGGACAATCTTCTTGTTCCTACCTGCAAAACCTCTATTTTATTGTAAGCTATAACATTAGGACATAATAGAGGGCATATGATGTTTTTGCTTATCCAGCTCCATTTCTTATTCTTTTAACAACTCTCAGGTTTTCCTTTTGATAATCTCTTCATACCACTCTGAGTCATGAAATATAGTGAGTCTGATACCAACTGCAGGCTCCAGCAAAGACCTTATAACCTCAGCCAACCCAGATAAAGCCTTATTCATTTTGGTAAGTTTAGGGATGGGAATAGGACCAACTGAGTCAATGAGAACCCCTCCATGGGATTTTCTAGAATTATTTAGGGAGCGAAACTGCATACTCTGGATACCACTATGTGGATAAAGTGTGTTAGTGAAGCCAACACAGAGGAAGCTAGAGAAGAAAACTAGAAGCCAGCTTACATCTTCTCAGCCTTTGACTGGACTTTTTTAATGCATGAGTCAATAAACTACTATTTTGATATAGCAAATCTGAATCGGGCTTCTGTATTGACAATAGAAAGATGCATGACTTACACACGTCTCCACCTAGCCAAATGCATCCGTGGGAAGGAACAGGCAGCTCTCCACTTCTACAGCTCTTCCCCTATCATCTACCATTTCTGCCCTCATCATCTGTATCTTTTCCCTTTAACACATTGCCTTACTTTTAACATCATTACTAAGTTACTAAAGAGGACTTTAGTTTGGAAAAGCCTCTCTTTGAAATCTGTTCTAAAACTGTGCTACAACTGATTGAATAATTTCAAGACATGCCCAACCCACCTGAAATGAGGAGGAGTGCAGGAATTGTATTTGTGTAAGGTTATTCTATTTTAGGACTTTCTTCTGCAGTGTTTCTAAGCTGTCACAAAACTTTGTTCCTATAGTTCACTTAACCTTGATAGCTGTCAATCAAGACTTGATACAGTGACAATACAACTAATTAATTTGCCTGCAAAAAAAGCTGGCTGCTTCTTAGCACATGAGTTCTCCTGTCTTCACCAAGCAGTGATTAACTCTTCTGTTTGGAGAGCACTCTACATTGTGACAGAACACAAGGGCTTCCACACATGGTTTTGATGAGAAGTTTTGCCTGGCTTGTCCAATTGTGCCAATGAATCTCTTTGAGCTCTACTTTTTTCATGGAGTCTGACAGCACAGACTGGCACAGTCAGGATCTGTGGTTATAAACTCAACTGGCACTGTGTTCCTTTCTTTTAGGGCTCTTATTTCAGTCTGTGATTATACATTGTATGAGGGTTTGTTGAATGCTTAACTACCACTCTACACTGTTAGCTCCATGAGCCTAACTCATCTTTGAATCTGTAGTATATGGCATGTGAAGGCATGCCATGGACATTCGTAGAAAGAATAAGTGTGTAAATGAATAAAATAACAGAAAGGGAATGAAGTCACATTTCAAAAGCTGGAATGAGAAAAACCATTTGGTAAAAGATGGGGATGACAGGAAGCAGAATATGCATGCAGAGAAAAACAGAAATCTCTTCCACTGAGAAAGGGTAAGCATTCCAGCTGCAGAACCTTTGTGACCCGTCTTCCAACCTGACCATGAGCAACTTCACAGTAAAAGTGCAGTAGAGGCTACAGTGCCCACATTCCTCTGAGAACGGGGAGTCTTTGTGGAAGACCTTGCTGAAAAGAGGGTGATTTCACGAAAAAGGAAAGACATTCACAAATTCATAGGTTTTGGTGCTAGAAAGGAGTCAAGAAGAGCACCTTGTATAGCCTCTAGTCCTCATACAGGGGTGTTTGCATTTATAGATGTGGCATCCACAGGGGTTTGGTAACTTTTATGAAGTTCAAAGTCATAATTATCTATAGAAAATGGTTGAGTCTGTTTCAAAAATAAACCAGTTTAGCCCTGGCTGGTGTAGCTCAGTGGATTGAGTGATGGCCTGTGAACCAAAGGGTCACCAGTTCGATTCCCAGTCAGGGTGCATGCCTGGGTTGTGGCGCAGGCCCCCCATAGGGGACGCATGAGAAGTAACCATACATTGATGTTTCTCTCCCTCTCTTTCTCCCTCTTTTTCCCTCTCCCTAAAAATAAACAAAATCTTTTAAAAAAACAAACAAAAAAACCCACAAAAACAAACCAGTTTACACTTTTCCTAAAGTATAATCAGATAGTTCCCTGTTAGTTTAGAAGTGGGTCATGTATACGGTACTTCAAATTCTCTCTTCTAGTTATAACAGTAGAAACCCCACAATGCGTTGTAACTCCAACTTTCATTGCCTCAGCAAAGGAAGTTAAACTACAAATAATGCAAAGCCTAGCTTGTGATTAGTGGTTTCAGTACTGTAGTGATGGAAAGCTCTCTGGAGAAGCTCCTCCCAGCAATGTTGGGGTTACACAAGATGGCTGGGAACATGAGCTCAGTAAGATCCAAAGACACCTTCAGCCCCACCCCGCCATGAAGATACACATGTAGTGGGAAGAAAACACACTTTTCTCCACCTGACTGAATCCCAAATAGAAGAAACCTGTCCTGAGGGGAGCCAAGCAGTGTAAAGACAGGGTGACAGCACCACAGCATCACAAATACAGTGTGAAACTGAGATCTTTCTAACCAGGATTATTGAAAATCTGCCAAGGATCTGGGGGACCCACCTTCCCTTTTAATCCCAAGGTAGTGCAGATGCTGGAAGCTGTTTTCTGAAGGACACAGATATCAGAGTGGTTCAGAGGATCTGTTGGAGGAACACGGGCATGAGCAGTCAGGGGATGCCTGCAGTCAGATCCTCCTGCTCCTTCACTGTGGGGGCTGCAGGTTGCACCCAGGAAGTGGCCACTGAGCAGATCCCAGAGCCAGGTAAAAAGAAATGTGGAAGATCAATGGGTGACCTAGCCTTGAGGACACTGTAAGATGGGTGACAGCCAAACTTCAGCTAATTGGGAAAAACTTCACTCAAGTGGCAACAATAGGCTCATTATCTACATTCAAAATGGGCTCTAGGAGCAGGAGAGGGAGGCAGAGGCAGGCGAGGGGGACAGGCCAGGTCTATGGACGTAGGAATGGGTGAAGCCTGGATAATGTCTTCCTTCCACTACCTGGAATACACAGGCAATTAGTAAATAATTTTTAATCAATAATGAATGTTAATGTTCTTATTTTCAGTCCTTACCTGAGGATATGTTTATTGCTTTGAAACAAACACACAGAGAGAGAGACAGACAGACAGACAGATGGATATTGATGTGAGAGAGAAACATTAATTAGTTGCCTCCTATGCACCCCAACTAGGGATCAAACCCACAACCCTTTGGTGTATGGGATGATGCTCCAACCAAATGAGCCACTTCTCCAGGGCTGAATGTGAACATTCTTACTCAAACAGCCAAAGGAAGAATTTTCCTGCACCCACCTCCTGACCAGGCCATGCTGGGATGAGAGACCAGGCAAGCCAGAGCAATGAGAGTGGCCTTTTCTCTGTGGAAAGGCAGCTTTGGGGCAGTCATGTTCCTGAGCCTGCTCTTGCCAGGTATGCTGCTGAGTAGGTGCTTCTGGGTTCCCCTTTCTCTACCTTCCTGCTACAGAATGAGTGGTCTTCCTGGCCTCTTCCAGCCACATGCTTCCTGAACTTTAATGTGTTATAAATCATGTGGGGATGTTGTTACAATACAGATTCTGATTGAGTAGGTCAGAGGTGGCGCCTGAGATTCTGCATTTCCTTCAAGTTTCCAAGGGCATGCCCATGTTGCTGTTCTGCAGGCTACTCTTTAAGCAGCTGAGTCTTAGATGCTAGTTCTCAAGTTTGAGTGTGTCTAGGAATCACCTAAGGAGCTAATAAAAATGCAGATTTCTAATTTCAACTCTCAGAGGGTCTTATAAACACTTTCTAGGAGAGTCTGAAAATGCAAAGCTTGAAATTTTTTATTTCTATGAAAGTTATAATTAAGGAGAAAAAAGCATGTTAAATTCTTCCAAATCTTTTTCCTTTACTTGATATTGTGACAATCTTTGCATGCTTGTAGCTTTTAATATTTTTATTAGATCTTAGAGGAATCCTGTCATTCATATAAGTAAGGAAAGGTTGTCATTGGATGGCATCAGTGTCAATCATCTTTAGATCAAGTGCAGGAAGCAGGTCATCTCAGCAGAGACAGGTTGTAACCACACTGTGGAATTTATTGAAAAACACCTTGTGAGTGTTGTAACTCTTTGAGCTCTAAAATTTTCAAGCTACAACTTTATGAAGACAGCCTATGAATTATTTGGGGTGTGGCAAATATGGGAACCTTCCAGGTCTTTGGCTAAGAATCCTCCCAAATAGCAGATCTGGGCTGGTGCTCAGGAATCTGCATTTGTACAAACGGCTCATTTGATCCTTGTGCACACTCCAGGAAACACTGCTCAAGTAAAGGTCCATATTGACATGGCTCTGCAATGTTGTTCAGTTTTTTAAGCACCCAGTTAACAAGGAGGGTAGTGATTTTCAAACTGGTCCTAGGAGCTCTGGAGCCATCTAGATGTGCCTCTAGAGCCATCTCAGAAGCCAGCAAAGACCCTAGAGACCATGGATTTCTGTACCTTGATCTCACCTCAGAACATCTGAGCTTTTTATTTATGTATTTATTTATAAAGGGGCAAAGAAGAGTGCCACTTTTAGCAGCAAAACAAAATGAAACAAAACACCACTGTGAGCAGGAACATTGGGAAGTCGCTGGACCAACTAGGTTCATCGTAAAGCTCTCTGTCAGGCTCTGCCTTGTTCTTTCCCTCTCTATGAACCTAGATTTTCTGTGCCTCTCCCCTGCAGGCCAGGCCTGCTTGAGTCATCGCCAACCCTGCCTGCAGCAGGGAGCTTCTCAGCTACCTCAGCACCACCCTCCTATGGGCATTAGAGTCCATGGTGTTTCCCACGTAGGTGCCTGGACCCTGTGTCACCAGCAGGTTGCTGTGGTCCCTACTGACAGGCTTGGGTGTGTTCCCAGTTTCCTGGGGAGAGGCAGTGAGGCTTGAGAAAGAGGAACAGCTTTGAAGTCAGACAGACTCAGAGTCTAACCCTGACTGTGCCATTTCTCAACTCTTTGATCTTAAGTAAACTGTCTCACACCTCAAGGTCTGCTTTTTAAGTGTAAGCATATGAGCATTTTCCTTTTAGGGCTGTTATGAGGATGCAATTAAGTATGTAAAGAGCCTAGTGTATTACTGATACTAGAAGGTGCTCAATGAATGGTAGCTTCTTTTCAATTTCAGCTGAAGGTTTGCACTGCCAGTGTCCTTGTCAACTGACATAACAACACTAGACATCTCAGACTCCCCAGAGGGTTCATATTTGGTTTCAGATTGTAACTTGAAGTTATTTGGAGGTAAAAGATATTTTATGTGCTAAAACTTACTTAAATATAAAATATTTGACAAATATCTTATGATAAAAAAGGAAATAAGTTAACCAAAAGCTAACCAAGGTTTGAGAAAAATAATAGAGATTTTTTTTGGGGGGAAGACATCAAATAGGAGCTTATTGTCTATCCCAGATTTGCAAAAACCTTTGCCCAAATTAGTATTAATTTTTACCCTAGTTATAACCACTTAGTGCCAATAATACCTCATTTTAGTTAGAATTCACTATTCAATCTCCTTATAAGTAATTCTGCAGTAACATTAGACTTTTAGATTCAAGGTGACCTACTTACTATTGTCATTATCATTATCTAGCTTAGGTCGAATGCTTAGGTTTCCAGCCATTATGCTAAACATTTTACACACCAATTTTATTTAATCACCCAACAATTCTCTGTATTAGGCTGTATTACCATTCTTCCTTTACAGGAGTGGACATTGAAACTTGGGGGGTAAAGAACTTGCCCAGGGTAACAGAGCTGGGAAGAGAAGGATGGCAAAAGAACCCTGGTTATATGACTCCAAGTTCACATGAAAGTTAGCTAACACTGAGGTACTCAGTCACCTTCAGTGAGGCTTAATCATAAAATAGCTCTTTCTAGCCTTGCAATGGTCCTTCAGTGTCTCTTTTTTTCTCTGGCTCATCTATATTCCCAAATAGCTGTGATTCAACTCTCAATGTTCAGGCCTTTGAAGAATTAAAGGAAGGCAAAATTATCGTTAACTGGTTTTGATGCAAGGGAAAGAATGCTTCTGTTTCCAAGACTGAAATTATTTCCCTTAACTGAATGCTTTTACCAAGTGGGTGACATGCTGTTGCATGTAACACTCATGTCACCCTGTGAGGTATCATCACCCCCAAGGCGACCGAGGCATAGAAATCCAGAGTTATTTCAATTCAGTTACTTTGCTAGTAAATGGTGGAGCCAGCGTTCTAGCTCTGATAGATCTGGTTCTGAAGTTCGCACTCTTAATATCTATGCCACGTTGTCTTTAATTTTTGTAAAGGATTTATGTATTTCTCATTCACATTTGTCCTCGTTAGATAGTAAGTATCTTGAAACCTCACTTTCTCTTTTCACTTTCCTATATGGTCCTGTACAAAGCAGTCTGTACAGAAAAAAGTATGGGTAACTTCTAAGATACTTTGTAATCCAAGAGGGGAAAAGGTAGGTGCATTTATTAGTCAAATTTCTTCTGTCCTACTGATTTTTGTGGGCAAACCTTCTCACATGGAAAAATCTCAGAGATCTTCAAAGGTATGTGATTAGGTTTTCACTGAGCGTGTAGTTTCTCAGTCTGCCTTTGAATCTTCCTGATAAGTGTGTAACTGATTTGCATGAGTAACTGGAAGAGCAGTGGAGTTACTAAGAAATAGGAAAGATGACATGAAGAGTTTCTCTGAGAGCAAGTATGTCAGGCTATGATCTATGCTGTCTTGTTTACTTTTCGCTCTAAGTGTTCATCAGCTGAATGGTAGTGCCTTTGCTTTATACTACCCAGATGTTGGTGTCTGTCTCTACGTTCCTTGGATTGGTATTGTCCTGGTGACAAGGCATGAGGCAACAAAGGAGACTGCATAAGTCTGCCGTCTTATGGCACTGAAACACATGCACACACAAAATAGTTTATAATCTTTGTATTATTTTTACAATATTAATTAGTAAAATTTACTAAGGTTTTCTTACATGAAGCATTTCACTTAATTCTTAAAACAGTGCAAGAGGTAGAGATTATTGTTGGACCATGTAGAGATGAGGAAAATGAGGTTTCAGGAGTAAATAACTCACCCACATAACAGAGCTAGTAAGCAACAGAGATTTTAACCAACGTCTTTAGCAGAAGAGTCCACTGTCCTTTTTTTATTTTAATTGTTGTTCTTGTACAGTTTTCTGTCTTTTATTCCCATCCCAGCCTACCACCTCAGCCCTCCCCACCTCCCTCCCACTTCCACCCCCCCACCCTAGTTTTTGTCCATGTGTCTTTTATACTTGTTGCTCTAAACCCTTCCCCTTTTCCCCTGAAATTCCCTCCCCTCTCCTGTCTGGTGATTGTCAGCCACTGTCCTTTTTTAATCCTGTAGTGGAATCATTTTAGTGTTGCTTTGAATTGGTATTTACTTTTTTACATGACTTTTAAAATCTTTTCATCTCCTTTCTCCATATTGTCTGTTGATATATCTCTTATGCATAATTATTGACACAATACTGGAGAGTCTTAGCTAAAACTTTTAGCTGGTTGGATTATCCTCCTTTTCATTCGAAAAACACTCACTGTAACTTGTCACAGCACTTCTTTGTGATCCATCAAAGTCTTCTAGGACTTTTTGGATGATAGTCATGATTACCTATGGAAAAGATTTAAACCTGTGTTGAAATTTGTTTATTGGATGTAGTTGTATAACAAAATTATGCAACCTGAGGGTGAACTTAAAAGTGTTATGAAGGTGGTGGGCTTATTTATCTTTGAGTCATTTAAAAAATAATATTAGACTAGTCCACAGGAGAAGGCTTTATACAATATGAGAGCAAATACAATATTCTCACTTGAGCTCTATGCAGTTTAGAGGCAGGAGGAGAAAATAGATTGACACATGAAATTATAAACATTATATATATTATGCTCAATCTTTCTAACTTAACTATGTCTAGAAGTGCACCATTGTAGAGACTGTGTTAATATTACAAGAGCTTTGGTAAAATAATAATGCAAGTGTTTTTGAAAATTTACTGATTGGGACTTCCAGTCAAGATAGGGCATGGGTAGATATGCTTCACCTCCTTGTGTAACAGCAGAGAGAATTACAACTAACCCTCAAAACAAATAACATCCAGAACTGTCAGAAAATCTGTGTGGAAGCATGACAACCAAGAATTTAAAGAAGACACATTCATCCAGATGGGTAGGAAAGGTGGAGACACAGAGACAGGTGGAGGCAAGGAGGTGTGGTGTGTCACGGATAGGCACAGTGGTGGAATGGGAAGTCCCACATTCACAAGTGGTAGATACAAATTGAGAGGGATACCTTAGGAGTAAGCGATCCCAGCCCCAGGGCAGACCACACAGCCCAGGGTTCCAGCCCCAGGAAGCTAAATCCCCATAACTCTGGGCTATAAAAAACAGTGAGGGTTAGGGCAGTGGATCAAACTGCCAGATTTTCAGGAGATTCCACTTAAAGGACCTGCACAGTCTTAGAATGTATGCAAACCCACCCACTCTGAGATTCAGCACCAGGGCAACAGCTGTAAGGGGGCCTTATAGAGAGAGAGAATGAGTGCATAGAGGGAGTGGGTAAAGTGACTGGAGATGGGGCAAGGGCTGGGCAAACCTCCAGGAGTAAGGCAGTAGCACTCTCCTCTCTCTGAGCCCTTCCCACACACAGAGCCACAAAGCAGTGAAGTGGGTTGCCCTGCCCTGGCAATTACTTAAGGCTCCACCTCTTTCAATTTACAGGTGCCTTTCCTACAGTAGGCCACACTACTAAGACAGGGAGTTAATGAAGCTCTACCTGATACAGAAAAACAAACACAGGGAGGCTGCCAAATTGAGAAGACAAAGAAATATGTCCCAAATGAAAGAACAGAACAAAACCCCAGGAAAAGAACTAAACAAAATGGAGATAACCAACCTATCAGATGCAGAGTTCAAAAAACTGGTGATCAGGATGCTCAAAAAACTCATGGATTATGGCAACAACATAAGGGAAGAAATGAAGGTTACACTAAGTGAAATAAAGAAAAATCTACAGGGAACCAACAGTGAAGGGGAGGAAGCTGGGTTTCAAATAAATGATTTGAAACAAAAGGAAAAAAATAAGCATTCAACCAGAACAGCAAAAAGAAACATGAATTCAAAAAAATGAGGATAGTATAAGCCCCTAGGACATCTCCAAATATATCAACATCCAACTCATAGGGATACCAGAAGGAGAAGAGGAAGAGCAAGAAGTTGAAAACTCATTTGAAAAAATAATGAAAGAAAACTTCCCTAATTTGGTGAAGGAAATAGACATAGAAGCCCAGGAAGCACAGAGTCCAAAACAAGTTGGACCCAAAGAGAACCACACCAAGATATATCATAATTAAAATGCCAAAGGTTAATGATAAAGAGAAAATCTTAAAAGCAACAAGAGAAAAGCAGAGTTAGCTACAAAGGAGTTCCCATAAGACTATCAGCTGATCTCTCAAAAGAAACTTTGCAGGCTAGAAGGGACTGGTGAAAAGTATTCAAAATGATGAAAAGCAAGGACCTACATCCTAGATTACTCTACCCAGCAAAGTTATCATTTCAAATGAAGGATAGATAAAGTGCTTCCCAGACAAAGTAAAGCTAAAGGAGTTCATCATCACCAAGACATTATTATGTGAAATAGTAAAGGGACTTTAAGAAAAAGAAGATCAAAACTATGAACATGGAAATGGCAACAAATTCACAAGCATCAACTGATGCAGACCCCAGCCCATGGGGTCCATGTTTTGTGACTGTGATGAACAAATTCACATGGACTGCAGAAGTCTTGTGGAGAAAAGGGAAGGCACAGCCACCCTCTAAGTGAGAGAGGGCCTCGACTGCTTCCTGGACAGGCTTTTATTGCTTTTCTGAGTACATTACATGGAGGATGGTCCTCATTTACTATGCACAGGTTCACTTTAGGTGGTTACCTTTTACAGAAAACAAAGGAGAAGATGTTGCTGATTGCATCAAAGAAGGATATTTGCAAATGCAAGGGGGAAAGTGGTTGAACTGGTTACACTCATCCTTGGGAGGTTTAGCATAGATTTTAGGAAGTTACTTTAAAAATATGCAGCAAACATTTGCTGCCTCAATTCAGGGTGAGGGAGTTTTAGCAAAAGCAAACCACATAGCAGCCCAGGTACAATGCAGGCCTGATTCCCCATGGGAGAACCTATCCATGGGCATGGGTCCTGTGTGCCGGACCTTGCTCCCCACTGGCCTTTCCAAATGAGGGCTGGGCTACATTTCCCACTGCCATGCAGAACGGTCCCCTATAATCAACAACTGAATCTAAAAAAGCAAACTAAGCAAACAACCAGGAACAGGAATAGAATCATAGATATGGAGATCATTTGGAGGCTTATCAGTTGGGAGGGGGAAGGGGGGAAATGGGGGAAAAGGTGCAGGGAATATAAAGCATAAATGATAGGTTCAGAATAGGGAAGGGGATGTTAAGAATATTATAGGAAATGGAGAAGCCAAAGAACTTATATGCATGACCGGTGGATATGAACTAGGGTTGCTGGAGGGAAGGGGCATACTCAGTGGAAGAGGTCAAGGGGGGAAATTGGGACAACTGTAATAAAATAATCAATAAAATATATTTTAAAAAGACAATTTACTAATGATTGAAACACAATTAGTAAAATAAAAAATAATACATAACATAAATTATATGAGGGTTCTAATATGTTTTTGCAATAGAGTTTAATAACACTAACCAGGATTAGAATGACAGTATGGATTTCTTCTTCTTTAGATGCTTCTGGAAGCAAGATGTGTATGTAATAATTTGAAACTTAATCTCTCTTGAAGTCACACTAGCTATCATAAACCTGATTCAGGATAGTTTTTAGCTTTTTGTAGCTCATGTGGAATAAATATTCTCTAATTGTAATTTGGCTTCTGAACCAGTTGATAACAAGCAACTGTTTCATAATATTTTAAATCAAGATCACTCTAAGTGGTCTCAATTATTCCGAAAGTGCATAGCATTTATTCAAAACACATTTACTATGCATCTACCATAGGCATAGGTGTGGTGTTTTAATGGTATAGTTTGGCTGCTGCTACCATACTCATCCTCCCATTGATTAAAAGCTATCTTTAATCTTTCTATAGCCAACCCATCACCTCTCTGAATACATTCATATTCCTACCAGCATAAGTGCAGTGTTCTTTTAAAACCAAGTGCAGGGCTTTCCATAACTACATAGTTTCTGGTCCCTGAAGTACCCAGTAGCTCCATTTCCCCCCCCCCCCGCCCCCTGTAACTAAACCCTAAAAGCAACTCCAAGCTTCTCTTACTTGTATTATGTTCTCCTGATTTCTATACCTTGACCACATTTTATCTCAAGTTTCTGACTTCTTTTAGTTCTGACTTACAGTAGCCATGTTTGTGTGTATTTCTCCCTGTGTTGCCATCCATAGAATTAAAGGGATCATTCATTTTTTGACATTTGTCAACACCTTGGCCTACTATGTGTAACCCCTTATCGAGAGGTACAATAATGACTACCACTTATTGAGGGCTTATTGTATGCCAAATAGTATATAAGACAATTACAAATTTAAATTATTAATTATATAATAGTAATTTAAATTATTTTATAAACTGTTTTAATCATTATTAAATATTATTTATAAATAAATTGTTAATTATAAATTATTTATATAATCTATATAGTAAAATGTGATGTGACGTCTTACATCATAGCTACTATACAAACAGCACAATTTCTGTTCTTAAGAATCTCACAGTGTATATTTGAAGAGCTATGTGGTTAGGAATCAGATGACTATTATCTATAGTAAAAAAAAAACAACAGGAGCTTACATGAGAATATTTTGATCTTGGTTTGGAAAGGTTTTTGGAGGTGCAGAACTGAGATGAGCTCAGAGCTCATATTGAATGGTGGATGTGGCATGTAGTCTTCATTAAAGTTTTACAGATTATTTATATAAATCCTGTACATTTCTTATGAAATTTATTTGTATTGTAATGTACTCTTGAGTTATTGTAAATTATCATTTTTTTCTAACCGGTCATTGCTGGTAGATATTGATTTTTGGATATTTTGTAATCTACAACCTTGGTTGCAGCTCTCTTATTAGTTCTACTACTTTTTCATTTGATTCTCTTAGGTTGTCTGAGTAGGCAACAATCATATCACCTGTAAATTAAAATACATTTGGCTCCTTTTTGGCAAAATAGATATCTCTTAAGTTTCACTAGAGCGTTAAATAACATTGGTAATAACATTGGTAATAGCTTGTATCCTCATCTTACTTTGAATTTTAATAGAAGTATATTAGAACTGCACTATTAAATATATTAACTATTAGTTTAAGATGAGAGTCCTTCATCAGGTTAGGGAAATGTTCACCTGGTTCTAAGTAACTAAGATTTTTAGCCAGTAATGGATATTGAATTTTATCAATTTTTTTTGGCATTGGATGGGTAAGGTGTATACAGGATAGAGTTATCTGGCTTAAAGTGGGGGGGGGGAGGTATAAGCAAAAGTGCTGCAGTGGAAACGCACATGGCACGTCTGGGTAGACAAACTTGGTTGGAGAGGCGGATTCATGTTGATGACAGATATAAAGAGATTACAGATACAGACTTGAGTGGAAAACCTTGAATTCTAGGCTGAGGCACTTGGGCTTTACTTTGTAGAATACATCCTGGGAAGATGGTAAATAATGTTAGAGAGAGGGATGATGTGAACAAGCAATGAATTTTGGGAACATTTAGTCTTTGTTCAGAATCTTCTGCCTGGAAATCTTGTGTTAAGGCTATTATAACATAGGGGTGTAATATAATGAGAGACTGAAGAAGGATCTGAGTAAGATACCAGTCAGTTAATTCCATAGCATGGGGTATGGGATTATATACCTCATATGTGGTGCCCAAGCAGAAAGAAAATAATAGTATCTGGTATTATGGAAATGCCAAGTTCAGCAATACTAGTATGTGAGGAGGGGAGTATAGCAGCAGTTTTAAATATAAGGAGGTCATAAAACCAATGAAAATAAAAACAAAATCTAAAATAGAAAAATAAAACATGATAACAAATACGAAATCAAATTTCTTAAATTGATTGAATGAAACTGAAGTGGTCATGAACAGAATTGAATTGAAGTTTTCTATGGCTTAGGAGAAAGGTACAGGCTGGAGATACAGGTCTGCAAAGGATGTGAACAATAGCATTAACTCAAATATTGAGAGTTAATGTACTTTCCAAGAGCCAAGGCCAGTTAAATTAACAATAAGCTCAAGGACACCTTCTTCAAGAGGGTGAAGACCTGAATATTTTTGAGATAGAGAGAGCCAATAAAAAACAATTTAGCAAACCAGATGTAAGAAATTATTGACAGAATGAAATCTAAAATGGCAGGGAAAGTGGGAAGTTTGAACATAGAAAGGAGAAAATAGGACTACCAGGCAAATGTAGGAGTTAATTTGGGAAGTAAAATGAGTGTGTAGAAGTACACAGAAGTGTGCCCAAAGTATGTACATAGATATTTTCTTGGGAGAGAAAAAGAAAAATGGCCTCAAGCTTCTCAGTGAAAAAACAGATGAGATGCTGCCTCAGAAGACAGAACTAGACATAAGCATAGAAGAAAAGCACTGTAACAACTATAATGTGGAATTTTTCAGAGAATTAATTAGGGGAAAAAAGAATTTCTGAACATTAATTAGGAGCAACCATCTGAATCTATCAGGGGTTATTGGGCTAGAAAATGAAGTTCACTCTGTGTGTGACCCTTTCTAGCTGTTTCTGGGGCATGAGGTGATCTAGGATTGAGGACTGGCATGGGGAATGGGAAAGATCTACAAGGGGGCAAAGTAATTGGATGTCATACTGACTCCACCATGGAAAGACTAACCAAAACATCAAGACTGGGTAGAAATTCAGCAGTAATGTAATAGATTCTTATAAATTATATTTATTCAGAATTCATTATAGGCAAATTAACAGGAAAGAAATGGGCATCATTGTTCAAATTCTTAACTGTGTAATCCCAATTTAAACACACATGAAAAAGCTGGCCCTTGAGCTACCTAATTTTAGCAATGTGAGTTTAGTTAATCATGGTTTATCTTGGAGATGGCTTGATCATGGCATTGCTATATATAAAATTTTTGCCCCTGACCAGTTAAGCGAAAGAAAAATTTAGTTAGAAATCAATAAGTCTACATTTTTAACCTTATTTCTGCCACACAGCTGTGTAATTTGGGGCAGATGGTATCGACTTTTTGCATCGCAATCCATCTTGTTAAAGAGAGAGGATGGGGAGAAAGGAAAGGGAGGGAGAAAGGAGAAAAGGAAGAAAGGAAGAGAGGATGAAAGGGAAGGACAGAGAGAGAAATATTAAAGTAGATTGCTCAAAAGGTGTCCTCCCAGTTCTAATAGCCGTATCCATAAACCAATGAGCATTTATTATAACCTTAGAGCATTTTAACATCCTTTCTGAACAAGATTCTTCTCTTCTTTTTTAACTCTTCACCATAAAATTACTCAGTTTATCTCCAATCATTTTTCTTCTTTATTTAAAAATCTCCCCTTCCTCCTCCTTCTTTTTCTTGAACTTCCTTTTCAACAACACATGCTTTAAAAGATTAGGACCAAGATTTCTCTAAAAGAAATTACTCATACCACCTATTTTCTTATTCTCTTCTATGGTTCCTGCTTCTTATTAGGTATCTCTTAAATATTTTTAAAAGATAAAGGTATTACTTTATTACCAGTATTGTTATTATTATAGCATTGATACCGGTATAATGCCTTATATGTAAAAATTATTATTTCTAATATCCTATTTAGTTATATTCCTGCTAGAAAAATTAGTAGAACTTGACAGAGGCCCCTGAGTTAAGCTTAAGTAAAAGCTGAAGTACAAGAATCACCCACTGAATGTTGCCAATGCTGCAATTAAGACAGAAAAGGTACATTGGTTCCAAGTTCCAATTAAATATAAGGGGGATAAAGGATGATGAAAGGAGACTTGACTTGGGATGGTATATACACAATGCAATATACCAATGATATATTATAGAATTGTACACCTGAAACTGGTATAATTTTTTAATCAATGTCACCCTGATAAATTTAATTAAAAATAATTAATTAAAGAAATATAATTATTTTGCTCCAATTGCTTATTAGTTAAGGAACTAATGATTGAGTGGTCATCTTATTATTATGCTTTAGGCAAAATATATTCCTTACCTTTATTGTCACTGAAATGGATGACTACCACTGTATTCCTGAATGTACCTAAATGTAGAGATTCTCAATGTACATATGAAGACTCAACACATAGAATTTAATCAACCTAGGAAATAGTAAGGAAGGTCTAACCCAGTCAAATCAAGATCAAGAACTTAAATATATTTCTTTAATTTTGTTTTAATGTATTTATACTTTATGTTATTTGTTTCCCCTCCCCCTAAAAAGTCCCAAAATAACCTAACAAAGGTAATAAAATACAGCATGATAAAATAAGTCTAGGTATTCATATGCTCATATTGCAATACGTTAACAATGATTATCTTAAGTGATGGGATAATCTTTAATTTTCTTTAAAAAATACTTTCTACATTCTCTAATTTCTCAACAATGAATATATATCAGTATTATATGAGTAATACACATAAGAGTTAAAAATAAAGGACTAATAGCTTAAAATTCAATCAACAGTGAATTGGTGTTTGGAATTCATGCTCTGATGTTATATATGCTTGTTAGATGCCAGCCACAAGTTTAACTCTGAATTTTTCTAGCATCTAATGAAAAAGGGAAACAATCACTTCTACAATCCAGAAGGTGCATGAGATTTTAAAAAAATTTATTTCTCAAGAAAAGCATAAGTATTCTCGTTGTTGACACTTAAGAAATACCCTATATCTCAACTATGCTTTGATATAAGAGAAATAATATTTCCAATGGCATTCCTCTAGAAAGCACAGAGATGAGTTTTGTGACATAGTCTGTGTATCTCTGTCAATTCTGACTAGTGACATTTTACCAAAGAGTTATTCAGTGTAAAGCAATTGTCTAGGAGGTTGGCAGGATGCCTATAATGTATTGGACAGATATGAGGACCTGGTTCATTTGAGACCTAAATTTTGGAGTGCCTAGAGGAAAAATATACTACATAGCCTTCAAGCAATCCTATATAAATATTGATTCCTTATTAAAACTTTAAATAAATAGGTTCTTTTGAATGGGTGTTTTAGGATTCTTAGGGTATAACCCCAGCGGGGGGATCACTGGATGAAAATAATAAAAAGCTTTTAATAAATAAATAATAATAAATTTATTATCCTTTCTGTCAAGCCTTGAGAATGATATAATCTGGTGAGATTAGTTAATGTCTTCTTTAGTAAATTGAGATAGTGGAACAATGAATACTTTTTTACAAAAATGGAATATGAAGATCATGTATTATAGAAATGGATACTTGAAACCTAATTTATCTTATTAACCAATGTCACCCAAATAAACTTAATTTAAGAAAATGTAATAATCTTATCAAGGACAGATATATAAGTAGGTAGATGGCTACCCATCTCTCCCAGAATTTGTCAGAAAGAACACCTGTGGAGAGAACCAGTGCTCTCTTCAAAAAGTGATCTTGAATTTTATATCCTTAAATGGGGGCTTAGCATTATTTTGAATGTGAGAAGTTTAAAACTGAGTTGAAATATGTTTTTGAAAAATTCAAACTTGGTACTGTACTTCTACCAGCTTGCCTAATGTTAACATTTCAAATACTTTTGGTACATTGGTCAAAACTAAGAAATTAATCTTGTTATAATACTATTAACTAAACTACAGATGTATTTGTATTTCACCAGTTTTTCTGTAATGTCCTTTTTCTGTTGAAGATTTGATCCAGGACACCACCTTGCATTCAGTCATCATTTCACCTTAGTTTCCTCCAGTCTGTGATAGTTGCTCAGTCTTTCCTTGCTTTTTTATGTACTGAGAATATTAAAGAGCACTGGTCAGATATTTTGTAGAATGTTCCTCAATTTTGGTTTGTGTGATGTTATCTCATGATTAAACTGGAGTTACAGGTTTGAGAAAAGCATACCAAGGTGAAATGGCCTTTTCATTATATCATATCATATCATATACATGTTACCAACATGATTTATCACTGGTGATGTTAATCTTAATCACTTGGTTAAGATGGTGTCTGTCATGTCTCTCCACTTGGAAGTTACTATTTTTCCTTTTCATACTCTATTCTGTGTAAGTAAGCCCACATGTAAGGGGAAAAATATCTGGTTCATGGAGGGAAAAGTATCTACATATATCCTTTAGAATTTTTGTCTAAGGAAGATTTGTCCTTTCTCCCTCATTTATTTCTTATCAGTCATTTGTTTACATTAGTATGGAGACATGGATGTTTGTTTAATTCATTGGGTTTTAATCCAGTGCTATAGTAATTTATTTTGTTGCTCAAATTGTTCCAGTTTTGGCCATTGGGAACTCCATCAGTTAGGGTCCTGTGTCCTTTTTGTATGTGTCCAATCTTTTTCCTTTTCTTTTGTTCTTTCACTTTTAAGGCACTTTCTTTCTGGCTCATCTTATTTTCTTGCCCCAGCCAGAGAATCAGCCAATCTGCAAGAAGTCCTGTTAACTAATTTTTGACTTCTGAACTCAGAATCTTAAAATGAGATTTATTTTCACTTAAATGTCTGATGGCTGAGGCAAATTTGTAGATTGTCCATTTTATGTATATGGATCTTCCATTGACCTTCTTAACTTTCTCAATGTCAGAAATTACTTGATAAGTTATTAGAAAGCATATTGTTATAGTTTTAACCAGATAAATACCATCTATACAAGGTCTGCAATGGTGCATATTAATTCCTGTTTGATCATATCTTTGGCAACCAGAAGTGATTTAAACACTGCTCTAAGAAACAGTGCAATTAAAAATTTCTGGTTTTGAAATCTAGTGAAAGAGATAGGTGTAAATTTCTTAGCTTGCTCTTTCTAAATATATTTTCTAGTTTATCTGTCCTGAAATATGTTACTAGCATTGTTCAGCCCTGGACAGCTGGCCAGAGCTAAAAAGCAAGCTGTTTTCCCCCATGCACCATATGTTCTGGGAATCACTCTGCTGATAGATTTCTAACCTTTTGCTGTGATCAGAAGGAAGGTAGGTGTGTCTCTAAAATATACTACACACAATCCAGGCACAACCAGGGAAAGCGATAGTCACTGCCACTTCTCTGGTCTGCTGAGAACAAAAGGAACAGAAAGTGTATTGTCAACAAGGGAAAAATCAGACTATAGTTGTGTTTTCAGGAAACCACATTTTTTCTGAAATGCTCCTTTGTTTCATTTATTTTTTATTGTTGTTCAACTATAGTTGTCTCTATTTCCCCTTACCTCCCACACTCAATCCTAACTCCCCAAAGGCTTTGTCCATGGGTCCTTTACACGTGTTCATTGACAACCCCTCCCCTTCTTTCCCCCAAATCACCTTCTCCCCTCCCCTCTAGTTACTGTCAGTTTATTCTTTATTTCAATGCCTCTGGCTATATTTTGCTTGCTGTTTGTTTTTGTTGATTAGGTTTCATTTATAGGTGAGATCATACAGTATTTCTCTTTCACCATCTGGCTTATTTCACTTAGCAAAATGCTCTCCAATTCCATCCATGCTGTCATGAAGGGTAGGAGTTCCTTCTTTCTTTCTGCTGTGTAGTATTCCATTATGTAAATGTACCATGATTTTTTGATACACTCATTTAGTGATGGGCAGTGAGACTGCTTCCAGCTCTTGGCTATTGTAAATTGTGCTGCTATGAACTTTGGGGTGCAAGAGTTCTTCTGAATTGATGTTTCAGGATTCTTGGGGTATAATCACAGCAGTGGAATTGCTTGGTCAAAAGGCAGTTCCATTTTTAGTTTTCTGAGGAAACTCCATACTATTTTCCACAGTGGCTGCAACAGTCGTATTCCCACCAACAATGCACTACAGTTCCCTTTTCTCCACAGCCTCACCAGCTCTTGTTTGTTGATTTGTTTATAATGGCCATTCTGACCAGTGTGAGGTGGTATCTCATTGTGGTTTCAATTTGTATCTCTCTGATGGCTAGTGATGCTGAGCATCTTTTCATATGTTTCTAGGCCCTCTGTATGTCCTCCTTAGAGAATTGTCTGTTCAGGTCCTTTGCCCATTTTTTTTTCTTGGATTGTTTGTCTTCCTGGAGTAGAGTCATGTGAGTTATTTATGTATTTTGGAGATCAAACCATTGTCTGAGGTATCATTGGCAAATATATTTTCCCTTATGGTTGCTTTTCTTTTCATTTTGTTGATGTTTTATTTAGCTATGCAGATGCTTTTTATTTTGATGAAGTCTTATTTGTTTATTTTTTCCTTTATGTCCCTTGCTCTAGGGGACATATAAGTGAAAATATTGCTGCATGGAATATCTGAGATTTTCCTGCCTGTGTTCTCTTCCAGCACTTTTATGATATTGTGATTTATATTTAAGTTTTTTATCCATTTTAAGTTTATTTTTGTGTATGGTGTGAATTGGTGTTAGAGTTTCATTTTTTTTTGCATGTAGCTGCAGATCTCCAATACCATTTGTTGAAAAGACTATTTTTACTCCATTTTATGCTCCTGCTCCCTTTGTCCAGTATTAATTGACCATAGAGACATGTTATTTCAGAGCTCTCTATCCTGTTCCACTGATCTCTGTGTCTGTTCTTATGCTAGTACCAGACTGTATTGATTATAGTGGTCTTGTAGTATAGTTTGATATGAGGCATTGTGATCTCTCCTACTTTGTTCTTCTTTCCCAAAATTGTTGCAGCTATTCAGAGTTGTGTATTGTTCTATATAAATTTTTGAAATATTTGTTCTATATCTGTGAAATATGTCATTGGTGTTTTAATAGGGATTGCATTGAATCTATAAATTGCTTTGGGTTGTATGGACATTTTGATGATGTTAATTATTCCAATCCATGAACATAGTATATGCATCCTTAATTTCTTTCTTCAGTGTTGGGTAGTTTTCTGAGTACAGGTATTTTACCTTCTTGGTTAGGAATATTCCTAGGTACTTCATTTTTCTTGTTGCTATAGCAAATGAGATTTTTTCCTGATTTGTTTCTGGTATTTTGTTATTGATGTACAAAAATACCTTCAATTTCTGAATATTGACTTTGTATCCTGCTATTTTGCCAGATTCACTTATTAGGTCAAGTAGTTTATTGGTGAAGTCTATAGAGTTTTCTATGTACACTATCACGTCATCTGCAAACAATGACAGTTTTGCTTCCTCCTTTCCAATTTGGATGCATTTTATTTCTTTTTCTTGTCTGATTGCTGTGGCTAGGACTTCCAAGAATCATACACCACAATCAAGTGGGATTCATCCCAGGGATGCAAGGATGGTACAATATTCACAAATCAATAAACATAATACATCACATAAACAAAAGGAAAGACAAAAATTACATGATCATATCAATAGATGTGGAAAAAGCATTTCATAAGGTACAGCACCCATGTATGATAAAAACACTCCACAAAGTGGGAGTAGAGGGAACATACTTCAACATAATAAAGGTAATATATGAGAAACTTACAACCAATATTATACTCAACTGGCAAAAACTAAAAGCTTTCCCACTAAGATCAGGAACAAGACAAGGATGTCTGCTTTCACCACTTATGTTTAATCTATTTCTTTAAATATTATTGCAACCTTCCTAGATAAGTTGAACTTGCTTCCCTAACTCCCACATCAAAATATCTTACAGCACAACATTATAATATTGAAAAATTAGGGAAATATTTTTAAATGACCGTACAGTCTCCATTATGCAGTGTTTATTTGATTTAGTGCTCTAATATGTTCTTTTTAATGATAAGCTGCTTTGGTAATGGTCAAAACCCAGCAGTTTTATTGTCATGTTTCTTAATTTTAAAGCCTATATACTGCTAGTAGACAAAAACTACATATATATATATATATATATATATGTAGTTTTTGTCTACTTTGCTGTCATTCATATATAAAACAGTAAAAATATGTTCCCAATGGAACTAAGTCATGCTTGTGCTTGAGCACGGAGAACTAGTGTGATCTTGAAAATGAGTGAATCAAAACCTTTGCTTCAACACTTCTGCTCTTGCATTACTGGAAGAAGTTCCTGATCATCTCATGTGCTATAAAATCTGAATGGGCCACACTGGTCAACTTTTCATTCTGTCCCATCATTCACATGTCTCATCATGGGGCTATCTTTAGCTCCACAGAAACAAGCAAAACAGAGAAGAAAAAAAGTAGATCTAATAACTATATCACCAGGTTTTATACCATTATAAAATACTCTCTTATATTCTGTTTCTTTTAATACTCCTATCAACTATACCAGATAGTGACTCAGGCAGAGTTTTTTGAGTGTCATTTTAAACACCTAAGTGCTTTCACTAACAGCATGACTACAGCAGCAAGTAAACATGAATCTCCAGGTCTTCTTGACACATCCAAGACACCTGAGGATTTCCAAGAAAGATAGTTATCCCTTGACCCAGAGGCCCATAAAGTGCATTTACTCATTGACACCAGAGAACAAAGGGTACACAGTTACGGTAGGGAGGACTGCTGCGTTGATACCAACTGCACTGAAGAACTGAAAAAAAAATGGCCTAAATATAGAAGTCATAGTCGCTACTATTGTTTCCAGTTTTTTTTTTTTTTTTTAATTAAGTGAACAGCCTCAGGAGAGATACTGTACATAAGAACATGGGAGGCGCTGTGTTGGCAGAGATCTCATGAAATACCCCATTCCAAGAGCACTGACTTCAGTTAAAGATACACTTTAATATGACTGAAGTATCAGTTTTCAAAGTTAGAAATAACCTCAGAGATTACTCCAATTTTCAAGTGATGAAATAAAATTGAAAATTACCAACTGTCCAACCTCACTCAGACAGATGGTCTCTCCTACTTTTAAAACCTCCACAGCATGATGAGGGGATTGTTTCCTTGGATAAACCCTCCCAGTTAACTGCCATGATACTTCTCCTAACATCTAACTCTTTTACCTTATACCGTTTCCCTTAAGAAATAGGTTTAAAAAATACATATATTCTTGGTTTTACATCTTCCTATTCAACTTAAATAGAAATGATTTGGGAGAATCTGTTTTTAGAACTGACCAAAAAAATGTTCTGATCCACATGCCACTTACTCTTCTTTTTCAAGAAATTTCCTTGTTCATTGAAGTTGGAACATTGCTTTTTACAAATAGACTGTTCTACTACAATAATAGCTTTGTCTTTAAATGTTAAACATGAATGACTTCATTTATGCAGACTTTTGGTAATCTAATCTATGTTAATTTCAAAAAACACCTAAATTTTTTATTTTTATATCTTTGCTGATTATTGCTTTATACAATGATAACATTAACTTCAGACAACAATGAAAATTAAAAATCTACAATAAAAAATCACCTTGAAAATTTCTCCTTGAAACTTACATTAGCAGAGGAAATGCTTGGCAAAAAATTATTTGTGGATAAAAATTAAATGCAATGGTTATGCAAAGCCTTGGTTACCTAAGTTAAATTCCCCTAAATAGCAGTGTGTAAACTAATGGATCCACATATTAGTTCACACATTAAACCATATGTTTTTTAAAATGGAAGTAGGAAGTTTTTTTTCACTCTAGAGGGATTCTGTGAAGTTACAGAATTTGTAAGAGAGGCATGGCGAGAGAGAGAGAAACATCAATGTGAGAGAAGCACTGATTGGTTGCCTTCCATATATACCCTGACTAGGGATCAAACCCACAACCTAGGTATGTACCCTGACCACGAATCAAACCTGCAATGTTTGGTGCATGGGATGATGTTTCAATCAACTGAGCCACCTGGCCAGAGCATTTATAGCATGTTTTAAATATAGTATGTATTTATTAAGCATTAACATACACAGTACAGAGGGGATTTGCCTAGTGCACTCACACAACGCATCCAATTAAGGTGTGTTGCTCAAGTTGACTTATAATAAGGAGCATCACTTAGCTTGCATTTCCCAAATTGTTGAGGTATCCAAGAGTGGCCACTTAACTTCTTGAATGCCTTTTTATCCAGATTCATGGTTACAGAGAACAGCATCTTGCTGGCTAAAAAGAATGACTTTGTAACATTGTGGGTATTAGTTTGTTCTTTGTCATTTTGTTCCAGTAAAAGCTCACTAACTGGCATTGTGCAGCTGATGCTAATTTGATGTCTAAGATGATGTGTTGAGCCTTTTTGTCAACTTTATAATGAGTGCACCTTCCCTAGGTGATGCCATGTTCTCATACTTCTGGAATTGAGAAAATCCTGGCATGCCATCCAGTTAAACCATCCCTTTTTCAGATAAGAAACTCAGATCAAGACAGATTGAGTTACTTGCTCAGAATGCTCAGTTCTTTAATGACAGAACTTCAAAGAAGTCTCCTGTCTGTCATCCTAGTACTGCAGTACACGTGACTACAGAACATAAAATTAAGTAGGAGGTGGGGGAAACTTCTAGTTGAAAGTCACGGTAACACCTTGTGAATCTCAATGTGTTGTAAACTCCAACACTGAAAGGAGGTGGGGTAGGACATGGGTCTCATAATGAATGAGTGCAAAAGCACTAGGGAGGGCTGCCTGGGAGATCCCATGGTGCTGGGGTGGGGAAGAGTAGGAAAATCTCTAGGGTTTGGGAAACAGCCAACTTATTGTTTTTAAGTCTCACCTCTTTTATATGAGAAGCCAATCCAACCTCAATAAGGCCTTCAATGTTTAAATTTTAGTGCCTTGAACAATAACAAAAACTTTACCTTTTCTTGAATGCCTGTTATGGCTCAGAAACTGTGTTAAAATTTTTAACTGCCTTATTCCATTCAATTACCACAAAATTTCTGTACAGAAGATTGCATCTTTTCTGTTATCCTCAGGGTGTACATCCAAACCTCTATTAGGGAGTTTACCTTCCCAGAACTTCATATCTAGATTCTGCCTCATTGTGCAGCAACAGGACTGAGTCCGGCTCTTCATTTTCTGGCTGTGCCCTGGACAGTCAGACGAAGGACCAATCTCCCTTAATTCTGTGTTTACTGAAGCTTCAGAAACCCTTCTTACCCTTCTTCGGTCTGGCTTCCAGACCAGATGGAACGTTACAGGTGCATCCCGGAGATGATAGCTACTGTCCCTGGAACTAGGAAGTGTTGCACTCTTCTTTCAAGGCTCAGCCCAAACATCCACCCTGTTGAGACATCTCTGGTCACTCTATACCTTTCCCACTGCAGAAAGGCTGTATTTATAGAGGAAGAAAAAACAGTTGTGAAAACTGAGTTCTAAAGTTGTCAGCAACCATAGAGATAAATTCATCAAAGTTCTAATTTTATAGGGTGAAAGATCTAAGAAATACAGGAACACTAAGATGACCAATGAATACAGACTTTTTGATGTAGAACAGAAAGTGTGACTCAGGTTTCTTCACATCTAATCCAAGGCTGTCTTTAGCACCTGAGGTTATGGCCTCATTAAATTGTGATTTTAACATTCTATACAGAGAAGATGCATTTGGTTGGCTGCTCAATCCCCTTATGTTATTGCAGTGCACAGAAAAGGAACTGCTCTAAAAAATGAGGTTGAAATGAGCATTTCACATTGTGTTTCTGAACTGAGACATGTTAATGGAGCAGTCTGAATGTTAGATTAATGTTATCCAAAAGAGGCAGCATAATCTGCCTGCTCAGTAATATGTGCAGCATTGAAGAATGAGGGGGAAGAAACAAGGGCCATTGAGAACTGGACCTCCTTATTCTTACTTGAATAAGAAAGACAATGACAAATTGATATTTGAATTAATAAAGAAAGAATCAGCAGCCTACCAGTTTCTCTATGGTTGACAGTTAAATGTCTACCTGTTGGTGGAAAAATAGCTACTGAACAGTAACACAACTAGTAATATTTGAGAAAACAAAAAGCTATTAAAAATAATAAAATAACTGGCAGTGAAAAGTTGAGAGAACCCATCAAAAAAGGGAAGCAAGCAACTTGCTGAAGACAACCCATTATAAATGTAGTGTTGTATCCAGAGGGGGAAAAAAATTGAGAACAAATTCTCCAGCAATTGAATTTATGGTAATGGAATGTAAGCACATCAGCCCACCAGGACAAAACACTCAACAAACAGGACAGGAGGAAAAAAATAGCTTTGCCCTTCACAAATACATTTTTTAACTTTAGGCAGCAGGAGTTGAGAGATTTCTTGATGAAAAATGCCTGAAGTCCTGCTAGCACATCAGCCTTTATGATTGGGAACTGGAGGATTCACTAAAAGCACCCTGAGATCAAAGCAGAAGGTGAATGTCCTGAGTCTGATAGAATGTCAGACACACGAGGAGAAGCAAAGGCATTTTCCGTGAATGCCAAGTGCATGTTCCCCTGTGTAACAGGACAGCTGTTGGGTTGCTCCTTGATTGGGTTAATCTTGACCAGCATTTTTGCAGTTGTTTCATCTTTATGTTACCACAAGATAAAAATAGTAATATCTGTTATGGCTTTACAGTTTTTAAAATGCTTCAAATTACATGACTTTTAATAGCCTATTAACAATCACCCTGTTAGTTAATGGATTTTTTTTTGTCTGGGCTGATCAGCGGCAAGTCACAATCCCTTCCACTTTGTCCCTAGCCATCACTCACTTCCCTGTGATCTTGAGCTCATTCCCTCCTGTTAAAGTCTGACTTGATCTCCGACCCTTGGCTCTTACTTCCATTTTCTGACCTGCCCCTGCTCTTTCAACTTTTTAAAAATGTTCATGGATGTACAGCCAGACTCCAAGTCCTACAAACACTTGCAGTTGCTCATCCAGTTCTTTATGCTTTTCACTATCATCCCTATCCTCCCCACCCTTTCCCTCCACCCAGTTAAATCTCTCCTTAGCTCATCTAGTCAGTGAGTAATAAACCCTAATACTTCCCTGATTACCCAACATTCTAGCTGAGCCCCTTTTTTTTAAATTTTTTTTTAGGCAAGGAAATTGAAGCTGGAAGACATTATATTAGCCAAGATCATGTAACTCATAAATGCTTGATTTACAACCCAAATTTAAGCTATCTCTAATCATTAATAGGATATATATTAATCATTCAAATTTTACTCTCCCCTTATATAGTGATTAATAGCAAATGCTATTTCACTGTAAATTAACTGCCTCCTCTGCAAGGATTTCAACACTGGAACTACCTTCTGTGTGTTAATTGTGTGGGTTTAGAGAGAGTGCATGGACTAGGTTGCTTTGGCTTCATGCAAGTAATATAAAAAGGTCCAATAGAATTACAAAGTAAAACTATTACTACAATCAGAGACATGTGTGTGCTCATGTGTGCATAGACCTATGTGTTGGAGGGAAAGCTGGGAGGGTCAGTAATAGAGTCAAGGGAGGGATCAAGGGTCTCATCTTCGAGGTTCTGTATGCCATATTAAGGAATTTATATTTTTCCTTGAAGAGTTGAATGATCCTTCAAATGATTTTAAGCAAGAGAGCAGTAGAATCATATTTATATTGTTTATATTATATTTTATGAATTTACCCTTTTGCATATTCCATATATATTCCCAACCGGCTTAAAGATATGGACAAAAAGAGGTAAAAGTCCTGAGGAGCTTCTCAACCCAAAAGAAAGTAAAAAAAAAAAAATGTCCTTCATCAAGCAAATTAATTTCAGAATCTATGTTTATATTTTTCTGATAATTTATAAATTTCATATAAAACAATGATTAAATTAAATTATATACAAAAAACACTTAAAATCAGGTATCAGCTTTAGGGTTATTAAACCATTTTCTATCTCATTTCAGAATATAATTAAAAAAACATATTCTGTGTTGTACAGAATTTAATTTCAATTAATAATAGTACCCCTTTGGAGATGTCCTTGGCTGACCTAGCATTGTCTCCCAAAAGCAGAAAGATAAATAACAAGTGGTTTGTTCATCAAGTGACATTGCTTTTGTCTGGAAACATATCCCATTGCTGTTGGAAGTTAAAAAAAAAAAATAAAGTTAAAAGTCCTGAATTGCCTGAGTTGCAGTTTTCTCAGATGAATATGTAATAAATCATCTTCAAAGCCTGACTGTATAAACAGTTTCTGTTCTAAAAAGGGCTTGCTCTGAGGGCCAGAGAATCAAAACAACTTCCAAGAAAACTAAAATAATACTGTCAGCCTTTGTAAATTATCTCTTGGGTCATAATAATAAAGGAGCAATGCTTAAACCCAAAGAGTAGCATGTACTTCTACCTACAAGTACCAGAGGTGACCCATAAGGCAAAATAACATGCCAGGTGACCAATTCCTGAATAGCAGATGAATGATTCCTAGGAATTGTCCAGGCCTACTAGCATAGACGGTTGGCCCTGGCACAGGGGGGCTGTGCAAACCTCATTAATGATGAATAAAGCAGGAAGCCACCATTAGATATTTCAAGAGCTGTAACTTTATAGGAAACCTAAAGGACAGGTTTTGATTTTTATTATGCTAGAAGCTAAACCACAGAGATCTAAGCCAGAACAAGTAATGCCAGGAAACGGAGAACTTAGAGAATTTTAACACTAAGAATTACTTGCCTCCTATTTACTGCTATGGTATACTATGCAGTGAATATTATCACACTGAAGACCTGGTAACATCCTGTGCATGTCCCAGACAAGCTGTGCATGTGCTAACCCTTGAAAATGGTATTTTTCTAACTCATGATTCAACATTTATTTACAGGGATGGCTCAGGTGTGTAAGGGAAGAAAAGAGAAAGATGGCTCCATTAACAGCCCCAGATTCTGTACTCCACTTGTCAAACCAGAAGGTTGGGGTTAACATGCTTGATCCTCCTTAGAAAGCAATTTAGGTACCATCTGCTGATACACATCCCACAGGGGTGTGCTCCTTCACCCTAAGTGGCTTATCCAAATATTCCTCCCAAAACATATGCAGACACACTTCCATTTCTTCCCATCTAGGAGTTCTTGTAAATAAAACTTTCTCTTTCTTTTTAAAATTCTTCATAACATTTTAATGTTCCAGTCAACTGTTCAGCTGACTTGGCTCTGATCGTAGCTGAATGTCATCCATCTGAAAAGCAACTGGACATAGCAAATGCAACTTATTGCTTCATGGCATATTTACAGTTTATTAAGCTTATTTAAATACATTTCTTCACTTAACACACCCCTCTGAGTGTACAAGAGAGTAAATAATAGCATGTCCAAAGTCCATTGTCATGCAGATCATAAATGGCAGCTACACTTATATTCAGGTCCTCTGACTCTAAATTCCATAATCTGTCTTGTAAAGAAAGCATGCTTCTAGACTTTGCCTTACAACCCTTGTGTCTAGCAGCCACTGCAAAAAAAAAAAAAAAAAAAAAAAGTAGTTAAAATATAAGTGAAGGAGGGCTTATAATTTAGGTATGGCATCTGATGATAATAGAGAATATGTATGATGGTCTAAAATAGACCCCCCGATACTGATTGTCATCATGATTCTAAGAAGCAAAAATACTGGCAGGTAGAGTAAATAGTTCCTAGAGTAAACTGTATGATTTGGAGGCTCCATTAAACTCTATATGTCTCTTGACAATAGGGGAAATTTTATAATTACCTGATTGTCTTATAATATGACCAAGCTGAATCTTTCACCATATGTCGTGAACAATTTAGTAGAGTGAAGTTAAAGAAACTTTATTTGTGGTTAACAAGAGCACAGTTTCCAAGACTTTTCCAAAATTCCATTTATTTACAAGTCAGGTTTTCTTTTTTTCAAAAAATGGAGAATGATTGTACAAGATAACAAAAATCTGAATTATAGATGTATTTGTTACCTGTGAATTTTATCAATTTCATGTGCTCATAGTGTCTAGTGCTAGGATAACAAAAACTTCACAATTAACATATTAAAGTAAAAACCAAGGATGACGTAACATTCAGTCTATTCAGTTCTAAATCAAAACATGTTTATTGGGCACTTATTCAATAAAGACCCCTGAGGATGATCTATGAGTCTCTGCTGTTAAGGCACTTAAGTTGTGGCTTTGTTATGTGAATATGGAAGTTTAATCTGGTGGTAGCCTTGACATGTTTACAACATATCTCCCAACTTCCCATTAAAATACCCAGGAATATACAAAAATATTTTTAAAAGCTGGCAACATCCCTATAAACTCAAGAACAGTGATGACTATATGCCAAATCTGGGTGGAATCTTAACTAAATGCATCAGCTGTAAGGATAAATTTAATAAGTACATTTTGAACTGTATAACCCCTTCTCTAATCTCTGAATCAGAACAGGCCAGAGGAACCTAGTAAGGTTAGAAAAGATTGATTCACATTCTCTGTAAGTGCTTAATTGTGAAACTGTGAAGATGAACTGACTAGAAAAACAGGTGGCCATTCTCCAACACCAGAGAAATTAATTTTGTAATTCTGTAGGTTAAGACCTCCTCCATATTTATTCCTATTATATTTTTTTATTACCATCACTTCAAAATGGTAATTACTAGAATACAGCACAGAAGGAAGTACATAGGGATGAAAAGACACTTGATAAAATACAGGATTTTTGTTCCCTAAACCTGTGCTGAGACAGGAAGAATGTTAGAAGTGCAGGCTGCAAACTGTGATCTTTCACGTAATTCCACTGTTCAAAATATTATAAATTGCATTATATCCCAGTGTTTAATGAGAGAATCTGACAGAACAAGAAAAGATCCAGGAAACTTGCGCTAAATTCTTGCCTTCTAAAAATGATAAATTGAGAAGAAACAAAACTTAGAGTTTATACTTAAGAGAAACAATTTTTCCATCCCCAGGATATGGTGGTAGAGACCGCAAACACACTACCGATTCTTTCTGGTAATAAATCCTAAAATTGCATATATGTGTTTGCTGTTGACAAAGTAGGGGGAAAAAGACCAACATATGGCAGCAGAAAAGAGAGCACTGTTGTGAATATTCACAAGAAAAAATTCCTAATATGATTTTCTATAATAAAACAATGACAGTTTTAGAAACCTCTACTTTGAATTCTGGAAATATTGTGAAAGGAGAGTACTTTCCATTTTAAAATGCCAGTAAAAGGTAGTCATTTCTCCTTTTCACTCTTAGATACCACATAAAACTAAAAAAAAAAGAAAAGAAAAAGAAAAACAGCAACAAGAATACTATCTCCATATGCAACAAAACCAAGAAACAGCTATTACCAAAATTTCTGCAGAAGAATAACTGAATAAAGGTCTAACAGCATTACAGAAGAAATCTAGGACCTATGCTTATATCTGGACATATCAGACAAAGATGTCAGAGCACAAATCTCCAGAGTGATTGGCATCCCTAACCAATGAGCTCTAGTTTAAAATAAGGAAATGAGGAATCATGTCTGGCAGCAGTCACTTCTCTGAACTTATTTTGCCACAGTATCTCAAGCAACAGGTAAATCAAGTGTAAGCAAGAAATCACACAGTGAAGCCATATTTGCCAGAAGATTACTGTCAGTGAGGCAAGGGATGAGAGCCATGCATAATGTGAACCACCCTCCAGTGTGGTCCCAGTGGGTTAGGGAAAGTAAAGGGAAAAGGAGTCACATATTGTCACACTCCTGATTCCATGTCATAAGGAGAATTTCTACAAACTTGAATATAGTCCTGGTCCTTAACCCATAGAAAGCTTCAAAGTGAATAGCAGGTCCAGGACATCCCAACTTCACTCAGATATGAATAGAAATAAAATCAAAAGAACTAACACAAGTTATTATAAAACTAGTACGAATACTAAACAAATGAAAGGAATATGGAAAAAATTTATACATAAAATATACTCATTCTAAAAAATGTTTGATGGAGCAAATAACAATTGTGGGCTAATGTATTGTCATAAAAGTAAAAATTAAAAATCAGAAACTTAATTGCCTTTAAATAATTTCTATAAAATAAGTGGGAGAATAGGAAAAGATAGCAACAGAAGGAGATAAGACTTGAGCTTTGGGCTGGAAAAAGGTAAACAAAAATATTTAAAACCATAACAGAACTAAAGGACACATCAGAAACAGAAGATTAGAAACTGCTAAAACCGCACAGTAAAGGAGAAAAATTATAGACCTGAGGAAGCGTAGCAAAATAAAACAAAAACAAATAAAAAAAAGTACTAGAAAGAACATTTTCTACATGGAAGAGAGACAAGGCAATCCAATACAAGTATAATTTGTATCTCCTTCTGTGGCCCCATCTCATAAAAAAGAAATCTGAAATGGTAGGACAGAAAATATCTAAAGATATTTGTAATATTGCCAAATTTTTAAAAAACCTTAATCATAAACTGTAATGGTATACCATGACATGGGAAAATACATAATCATCAAAATAAAGAAATATATTCTGGTAAAAGTATGATCTTCAAAGAGAAGAGGGAAAGACATCGATTACTGAAAGCTAGAAGCTAGTCATGTTACAGGAAAAGAATTAAGAATTTATTTCACACTTCCCCATAGCACATTTTAACTTTAAAAATGCTATAAATTTCTCAAGAAGAGACATTCTGATCCAAGGATGTTATACCTAACTAATCTGTCATTAAGATATAAGGGTACCAGTCCTGGCCAGTGTGGCTCAGTTGGTTGGAGCCTTCTCCCATAACCAAAAGGTTATGGGTTCAATTCCTGGTCAGTGCACATACCTAGGTTGCAAATTTAGTCCCTGGTCCTGGCGCTTACAATCCCTAGTCTCGGTGCACACAGGAGGCAACCAATAGATGCTTCTCTCTCACACTGATGTTTCTCTTTCTCTCTCTTTCAAAAGAAATTAAAAAATGTCTTTGGGTGAGGATTATAAAAAAAATTGAAAGATATGTGTTCCAGACAAAGATATTGTGTTCCAGACAAATAGTTTGGAACACAGTAAGTCTAAGATTCCTTGAGCATGTCTTCAAGACAGTGAAAACTTTAGCTAACCAGTATACAAATGCAGACTCCACAGAAAGAGCTCTGTCAATGAGCATTTAATTCATTTAGCTATAAATCTGAAACTAATGTAATTATGAGAATAATGCTAATAGACCATAATACAGTCATACACTGAAGAAATGGCATTTCACATATGAAACAGAGGTTCCATCAGGTTATAATTGAGTGGAAACATTCCTGTCACCTAGTGATATTGTACCAGTCATAATGTCATACTGCAATGCATTTACCTGTGTGTTTGTGATGATGCCGGTGTTAACAAACTGTGATGATGATGCATAAAAGTATAGCACGTATAATTATGTACAGTACGGGGTACTTGATAATGATAATAAATGACTATGTTACTGGTTTATGTATTTACTATACTATACTTTTCATTAGTTAAGGGCTGATTCTTTCCACTGTGAAACAGTATGTCACGTTATGCTGGCAGCAACCTCAGACGTCTATTTACTGTGTCTCTTAATTGCATCATTTTCTCTTGTGCTTGATTTAATCTCATGTTGTTTTGTTCATTGTGTCCCCTAAGCATATAGAACCCACTGCTAGTTGCTGGTTGAGTGACTAAACTAGAAACAAAATGAATAGTGATTAAAGACTATGAAGGTGGAAAATCATTGGTGGTTATTGCTTGCCAATCAGGCACCATAGCTCTGATCTTGAAGAACAAGAGCAAAGTAGAAGAAGCTGTTAAAGTATTTGCTTCATTGAAGGCAAGCAGACTAACAAAAATTAGAGAAGGGCCTATTGAGACATGGAGAAACTTTTAATGGCCCGGATTGAAGACTATGCACATCCCTCTTAGCAACGTAAGGATCACAGCTAAAGCAAAAAGCTTGATTGTGATGTTGAAAGAAAAGGCTTGACCTTACTATGACCCTGGAATTTACTGCTAGCTCTGGGTGATTTAAATGATTCAAGAATCATTACTTATTACATAATGTGAAAGTGAGTGGTGAATCTGTGAGTGCTAATATGAAAGTAGCTGAAGAATTTTTGAACACTCCAAATAAAATGATTGTGGAAGAAAAATTACTTGCCAGATCAAATATTCAATATAGATGAAACCTCCTAATTCTGTAAACAAATACCCAAAGTGACTTTTTTCTGTAAGAAAGCCAAGTTTCAAAGCTTTTAAGGACAAAATAACAATCTCATTTGGGGGCAATGTTGCAGGCTACAAATTGATACCCTTTGTGATGTGGCATAGAGAGAACTCCAGGGCCTTCAAGCATGTCAGTAAGCACACACCGCCAGTGCACTGCAGGAGCAGTAAGAAGTCATGAATGACCCAGATCCTCTTCCAAGATGCCCTCCTGAATTGCTATGCCCAAATGAGAAGTACTATTTGGAGAATAACATACCTTTCAAGATTTTGCTTAGTGTTGATAATGCTCTTGGGCATCCTTCTTTTGGGATATTGGATTTAATATTGGTGATCTTGTTCCCAATATTAAAGTGGTATTTCTCCCTCCAAATACCACCTCTTCAATCTAGCCAATGGATCAAGAAGTTATAGCAGCTTTTAAGGTCTACTACCTGAGGAGGACATTTCCCCAGGCTATTGCTGCAACTGAGAAAATACTAATTCAAGTCTGAAAGCATTATAAAATCAATAATTTTGTTTGGGCTTGGAGAAGGACTTCTAGTCAAAAGGGTGACATAGGCAGACATGGCTCATCTCCTCATACAACCACATCAAAATTACAACTAAAATATAGAACAACTATCACTCAGAATGATCAGAAATCAAGTTGAGTGGAAGTCTGACAACTACAGAATTAAAAAAAAACAGCTTCTATCCAGACTGGTAGGAGGGTTGCCCACATGGAATGGACTGGTCCCTCACTCACCATATGGTGGATAAAAATTTTGGAGGGATATCTTGGGAGTGAGGAATCTCACCCTTGCATCAGGCCACCAAGCCCAGGGTTCCAGTGCCAGGAAGATAAGACCCCACAACTTCTGGCTGCAAAAACCAGCAGGGATTGAGTCAATGGAAGAAACTTCTGGAACCCCAAGCAATTCCTCTTTAAAAACCCACACATAAACTCACCTACTCAGACTCACTCCCTCTGAGTTCCAGCATCAGGACAGCAGATTGAAAGGCACCAGTGGTATACAGGGAGGAACTGAAGCATCTGGCATCAAGGCAAGCAGAGGCCATTGGCCCTTTTCTAAAGTCTCCCTACACAGACTTGGTAAGCTAGTGCCATATCTAAGATTCCATCAAACTGGCTAACACGGACCCATCTTGGAGATCCCAAGAGACTCTGCCCCACCCAATTTTCTGACCCACCCAAGCTGCTTTTCCATAGGAGAGGCCAGTCTTGGCTCATATTTCACAACTTCCTAAATCCTATCGAATAGGCAACAGCTGGCCTCAGTGAGCCCCAGGCCCAGCACTAGCAGCTGCCAGCCTAGATTCACAGGTTGGCTCCGTGAATCACCAAGACTAGCACAAGTAGCAGCCATCTCAGATTGCTTTATTGCTCAGGTAGGTGGCCCTGGGCAAAACCCAGGTGGGACCTGACCTTGGCCTACACCATCTGAGAAACCCCATAGCCAACACACCTAGTGGACAACTACAGACCACGTCAGAACACCACCACCCTGTCCCTGCACAGCTGGTCCTCCATAGAGAGCAGATGTTGCTAGTAAGTGGTCACAGCCAGTCCTTGAAGCTGACTGGCCTGAATAAATCCCTCTCATTGATCTGCCAACAGAAACCAAGGCTCAACTATAAGAAGAGGGTGTGCTCATCCCACACAAAGGGCACAACTTGAGTATCCAGCTTGGGTGATAGGGCAGGCTGTGCCACTGGATCCTACAGGTCACCTACTACATTAAGCCACACTACCAAGACACGGAGTCAAAACAGCTCTACCTAATACATAAAAATAAAACCCAGGGAGGCTGCCAAAATGAGGATACAAAGAAACATGGCCCAAAAGAAAGAACAGATCAAACTCCAGATAAAGAGCTAAACATAATGGAGATATGCAATCTATCAGATGCAGAGTTCAAAACACTGATTACAGGATGCTTAAGGAACTTAGAGAGGACCTTGACAGCATAAAAAAGATCCAGTCAGAAACTAAGGATACACTAATTGAAATAAAGAACAATTTACAGGAAACAGCAGTACAGTGGATAAAGCCAAGAATCAAATAAGTGATTTGGAACATAAGGAAGCAAAAAACAACCAATCAGAACAAGAAGAAAAAAGAATCCAAAGAAATGAGAATAGTATAAGCAGCCTCTGAGACAACTTCAAGAGCTCCAACATCCACATTATATGGGTGCCTGAAGGAAAAGAGAAAGAAAAATAAATTGGAAATCTATTTGAAAGATAATGAAAGAAAACTTCCCTAACTTGGTGAAGGAATTAGACATGCAAGTCCAAGAAGCACAGAGAGTCCAAAACAAGATGGATGCACAGAGGCCCACTCCTAGACACATCATAATTAAAATGCCAAAGGTTAAAGAGAAAGAGAAAATCTTAAAAGCAGCAAGAGAACAAGTTAGTTACCTACAGGGGAGTCCCCCATAAGACTATCAGCTGATTTCCCAAAAGAAACTTTGCAGGCTAAAAGGGGTTGGCAAGAAATGTTCAAAGTCATGTAAAGCAGGGACCTACAGCCAAGATTGCTCTACCCAGCAAAGCTATAATTTAGAATCGAAGGGCAGATAAAAAGCTTTCCAGACAAAGTAAAACTAAAGGGGTTCATCATCACCAAACCATTATTATGTGAAATGTTAAAGGGACTTGTTTAATAAAAAAAGAGCAAAGCTATAAACAAAAAAATTGCAAAATAATAATAATTATCACCATCATCATCTTGCTTTGGCTTAGAGTGATGTCACCGAAGAGTGTCTTCATGGTATCTGAAAGAAGACACCTGAGAGGTTCCTCAAGAGGTTCATCCTCCAAAGGATGTACCAAGGTTGAGGAGGTTGCAACAATCAATGAGGCTGTGATTGTGACAGCTAACAACTTTAATCTGATGTGAATGGGGATGACATTGTGAGGAGCTCCTAGAGGTGCTTCCTGAAGGATTGACTAATGAGGAATGGTTGGATCTGGGACAGGAATGCATCGCTGAAGAAGAGTGGGGAACTACATGAGAAGAAAAAGAAGAAGAACCTCTAAAGATAATTGCTGTTGAAATGTTTAGTAGAATCTTTGGCAGACCTCAACAAGCTCCTTAAAAATTTTGAGAACATGGACTTCCAACACTGAAAGGTTTGGATGAACAGAGTTGGGTTGTTCATGGTGCATTATTTGCTTACAAGTAAACCTATGATTAAAAAAAAGAAACCAAGTAAACATCCATAAACATATTTCTAAAAGGAGTGACGCATGAAGAGCCTCAGCAGATCCTTCAGGAGGTGTTACAGAAGAAAGCACTGTTGCCATCAGAGACGACATCTCTGTGCATTTTCTTGCCCCAGAAGACCTTCCAGTGGGGCAGAAGTGGGGGTGAAAACAATATTATGATTCTGACCCTGTGTAGGTGTAGGCTAATGTGCGTTTTTGCCTCAGTTTTAACAAAAAAAGTTTGAAAAGTAAAAAGTGTATATTAAAATGTTTTAAATAGGAAAAATGATTATAGAATGAGGAAAGATAATATTTTTGTACAGCTACACACACAATGTGTGTTTTCAGCTAAATGTTATTACAGAAGAGTCAAAAAAGTAAAAATAAAATAAGTTTATAGGGTAAGAAATTTACAGTAATAAGCTTTTGACCTACTATTGAAGAAAAATATATTTTTAAATTTAGTGCAGCCTTAGTGTACAGGTTTATAAGGTCTGTAGTGGGGCATAGTAATGTCTGAGGGATGCACATCAGTGCTCACCCACAGCGACCTCCAGTTCTACAAGCTCCATTCATGGTATATGTGCTATACAGGGGTACCATTTCTATCTTTTATACTGTACCTCTTTTATGTTTACATATGTGTAGATATACAAATGCCATTATGTTACGATCACCTACAGTATTCAGTACAGCAGCAGGCTGTACTGGTTTGTAGCTCAGGAGCAATAGGCTGTACAACACAGCCTAGGTGTGTAGTGGGCTGCGTCACCTAGGCTTGGGTAAGTGCATTCTGTGCTGTTCACACCGTGATAAAATCACCAAATGATGCACTCTCAGAACATATCCTTGTGATTAAGTGATGCACAACTGTATAGAGCTTGTAAGCCCAGCTAATGTAGAAATTGAGTATAATTAATAAATCAGAAAAAGAAAATGCAGATAATAATAACAACCCTAAGTAAACAAGTAGGAATTAATTAGTTAGAAATCAGAAATTTGTAGAACAAATAAGTTTAAGAGGTGACTATTTGATAACAAAAACTATAATAAAATAGACTGATAGAAAACTAAAGTAAAATAGAGATTTACAAAATAATTATACCTACAAGAATGATTTCATCACCTTTAAGAAACTATATTTTAGGATGTTGATGAAATGGATGCTTTTCCTGGCAATCATAAATACTCAACATGACCCCCAAAAAAGAGAAAATCTGAACAGATCCATTATCATAGAGGAAATAGAAAACAATATTAAAGAGTTAATCTTTGAAAAATGTCCCAGTCCCTAGATGATAGCACAAGGAAAGGATAACTTCAATGCTGCTTAAAATGTTTACTAAAATAGAACAAAAGGAACATCTTAATTCATTTTACAAAGGGAGTACAACATTGATACCTAAACCCCAGGCAACAAAATGAAAACAAAAAACAAGTCATTTATAAAGGAAAATTACCAGATGAACCTTAAACTTCTTTGATACTGAACACCAGACAGCAATGCAAATCGTTGTGATCCAGACACTAGAGTCAGAAATGTGGTCATTAGCTATGAAGGCAACAGAACAACAAACATGTAGTGGCTCAGAAAATATGCCACCTATCCTCTGTGCCTGAGAAATCTGTGTGGGGATATTCCATCTGACTGAGGGAAACGAAATGAAGGCTTAAGGAGTGGGGAAAGTCTGGTATAAGATTATCATTAACACTAAAACATGTAGATATGTATATGTTTTAAATAATAGTGACATAAAATTTAAGTTTGATACCAAATGTCCACCCATAAATTTATTTTTAATATCTTATGGCAATAAATAAATAAATATCTCCTACAACTGGAAATGGAAAAAATCTATAAAACCACTGGATCAAAGAGGAAACTAAGGATAAAATTATAGACTCTTGAGTTCCTGTAGTCAATTGCAATTTCCTCACCTAAGTCTCTCCATACATTGTCCAAAAATAGCATACAGATGCACATGGACAGGAAATATAACCACCCACCACTCATTCTTATAGCACAACCAGGAGGCAGCGTATAATGCATTAAATTACATGTATAAATGAAATGGGGGGAGGGGTAAATACTTCAAAATATTCCAAAGCCAGCTCTAGAGCCATGCCATAACAGAGAATGCATGGCAGAATACAGCTAACACTAACATAAATAAAAATTTTAAATGGAAAATAAATGAAATTAATTTCCAACTCAGAAAGGTAATTGGGGAAAGGAGAAGAAAAAAATAAATATAGAAATAGAAATCAATGAAATAGGAAGCAGAAAAGCAGTAAAACTAATAAATAAATCAAAATGCTGGTTTGGGGGAAGATTAACAAAATAGACATACCACCAGCTAATCCAACCCAGAAAAAGAGGAGACAACACAGAATCATGAAATAAGAAATGACATGGGGTAAATAACTTTTAAAACAGAGCACATTTTAAAAGTGCTACAAGACTGTTCTGTATATCTCTATGAAAGAATATTTGAAAAAGTAAGTGAAATGGACAGCTACCAATGAAAATACAGTATGAACAAAAATTAACCTTAGTTGAGATAAAAGACTTAAGCAGACAGTTTTTCACAGGAAAAGTCAATGAGATATGAAAAAATTACAAAAGAAGTACCAGGCCCAGACATGTTCTCAAAACATGTATATTTTATTTTATTTATTAATTTTAGAAAGAGAGAGGAAGGGAGAGAGAGAAGCCTGGATCTGCTGCTCCACACACCCATGCACTTATTGATTGACTCCCACATGTGCCCCTACCGGGGATCGAACCCACAACCTGTGTGCATCAGGACAATGCTCTAACCAACTGAGTCACCTGGCCAGGGCTCAAGGGTACATCCTTCCTCCTAAGCATAGAAAAAGAAGGGAAACTTTCAAATTTCCTTAATGAAGAAAGTATAACATTGATGCCTAAATCACATAAAATATGAAAACTTAAAAATTCATCCCATTTTTTAATATTGATGCCAATATACTGGACAAAGCACCAGCAAACAAATTCTAATGGTGTATTAATAAAGTATACCATGATCAAGTGACTTATTCCAAGATGTTTTACTATTAGAAAATTTATTAATATCGGTCACAAATAACAATAGCTAAAGAGAAATAATAAACTAAAAAAGCCTTTAAAAAAATTCAGCACCAGAACCCTGGCTAGTGTGGCTCAGTGGATTGAGTGCCAGACTGTGAACCAAAGTCACTGGTTCAATCCCCGCCGGGGCATGTGCCTGGGTTGCAGGCTAGGTCCCCAGTGAGAGGCGCTCGAGAGGCAACCACACATGGATGTTTCTCTCCCTCACTTCCTCCCTTCACCTCTCTCTAAAACAAATAAATGAAATCTTTTTTAAACAAAGAAAAAATTCAACACCAATTCTTGATTTTTAAAATACATGCTCAATAAATAAAAATTAATTATTTTTAACACTAAACATGCATAACACACTTCTAAAGTCATGTTCTTACTTAACAGAGAAACTAGAGGTAGTCCCACTAGGGTCAGGAGTAAGTTAGGGATACCCACTATCTCTTCTATTGTTTAGTAATGTATTACAGGTATTAACTGATAAAATTAGATAAGATATTATTCAAGATATGACAATTAGAAAAGAAGCAAAACTGCATGTTTTGTTGACTGTGATAAAGTTATGTATAAAACTCAAAGTAATAAATGATAAAACTGAAACAAATAATAAAGTGACAATGTATAAAGACACAAAATAAATACAAAGAGCCTTCAGATATATAAATAATAACAAGTTAAAAGATAAGTAACTGAGCTATAATCAAACACTAAGAATTACCTGACATTTTTCTCTCTGCATTCTTGCTAGTAGTCCCAATTTATTTTGGTTTTACTTTAAGCTTCCTGTTAAGGACTATATATGCTGTTTAAAGACTTCTCTATCTATACTTAGGCTATGATTTCAATGTAAAAATATCAAACCATGGGTTTCTTGAGGAGAAAAATCCTTTATTACTTATTTTTTTTTCTCTCCAGCATTTAATAGTGCTTAGCATATAGAAACTCTATTAATTCTTAATTTTGGATAAATAGAAAAATATATTTTGAAAAAGTATGCAGAGAAATCTTTGATTTTTATCTTTCACCAAGGAGGAATTTATGCCTAAAATCTAAATTAATACTGTCTTACTCTATCTAAACTAAGCTAAAGATGAGATAAAATAAATTAAGGATAGATATAAGAATAAAGAGATGGCAACTCTCGTTTGCAGGAAGTGACATCATTCTGGAGAAGTTTTGTTTTTTCTATTCCCTACCCTTTACTTTCAGTGACTATTTCATCAAGTTTTCCCACAGAGTCCTTGATGGTACAGTCAGTTACAGCCTTGAGCTGTACTAAATAGAGGAACAATTATAAATGCCTTAGCGTAGGTCCCTCTGACACCCCATTCTCTTGTGAGGAGGTAGATGAGAGAGAAAGGTGGGGAAGTATCATGATTACTTTTTCTCATTGCCTCCCTTTTCCTCTTGCCTATTGTGTGTCTCACTACCATCCATCAGAGTTATGTCAAGAACAGACTTTACCTAAAATAGCTGAAAAATACCCTAGTCTATCACTTAACCCTGTCAGTGAGTCAATTTGAAACTGTCTTTTACTAGGTCAAAAGGAATTGCTAATATTTTTAGAGAACATGATGGATTACAGTTAGGATCCTAACAAAAGATGATCAAATAAAACATCAGCATCACTTTCATTTCTGAATCAGATGGAGGAGGAATGGGAAACACATAGAAGACATTTCTCATTCAACCTTATTTGACATTTATTTTGAAAGGGAGGGAGGAGGGCCATGGGATGAATTTCAAGCCATCATTTAAAAATGTGGCCACAGGCACTTGTTATTGATGTGACATTGCACCATGCTACTTGATAAAATTTGAAATTCAGTTTTCTTTCCCTAGATCTGATTTAAGGTTGTCTGCTCCAAACTCCTCCAGGGATGTGCCCCTCTTTGTGTCTTCATTTTTCAAGGGGTGTGGCCTTTTCATGTAACTTTTACATAATTTGGCCTTGAAATCACACAGAGCCAAAAATTGCTATTTTGTAGACTCTGCATTTTGATGTTCCTTCTGGATAACTCCTGAACTAACCATAATCACTAGCACCAAGTCAATGGCTATATTCAGGATGTGGCTCTTCATTCACTATTTCAAACACACCTAATTCGTTTCTGGCACTTTAATGCTCACTTCCCTAGCATAATAATGTATAAATTGATGTCTATGGAATATTTGAGGGGCCAACATGAGAGCTGAAGAGAGTACCAAAGAATTGTAAAACCTGCCTCCCACCCACAATCCATCCACAGAACTTCTGCCTTTATTTGTTTTCTATGTTAAAGTTACTCCAAATACCGTATTGACTAAAGGCACCACTAGTTTAAAAAGTTGGAAAATCATTGCTCTACTGAATTTAAAACAACAGAATTAAGGCAGAATCATAGCAGTTTAGAGCTAGAGGGATTTAGGTGACAACTTAACCCAGTTCTCTGATTATATGAATGGGAAAATTGGGATGGGGTAAGTAAAGGGACACGCCTGGGCATGGTGATTCTAACCCAAAATTCTTTGTTCGCTATATGAGGTCAATGATGCTTAAAGGATGAAAAGCGAGGAAACATCTTTCCAATGACCAGCTAAACATCATGCTGTTGTTAGATACATTAAAGATCCAATGAAGTATTAAAACAAAATTAGTCTCCATTAAAACCGCTAGCCATTGATACATCTACCCATCCGTCCATCTTTAGCAAAGGGAATGTAGGTTAATACTGGAAATCAACTCCTGATTATACTTTTTACATTACAAACAGTATAATGAATCCATCCATTTCTCAAGCACTCAGCCTGAAAACTGAAAGCATGTCTTCAAGGATCTCAAATGGAGGGCACATATTCCAGATCCTGCACTTAAGAGAACAGCAGACAGGATAATGGACACACGTATAATATAAGGCTTCTGATCACAGATTCTGGGGTACTTTCAGAAATAATTTACATTAAGAAGAGGAAATTCCTGCCTAGATTTTTCTACAAAAATCCAGATATCAATATATCAGACTGAATCACATACTGATGTCAATTTTTGTCATAGTAATCCAGGTGTCTCTAAGTCATTCATCCTCCCTCCTGGACTTGTATCTTTCAAAGAACACAAAACAAGGAAATTACAGAGACATTAACAACCTGTTTTTCACTGGCTTTTACTGCTATCTGCTATTGTAGTACCACCAGCTCCTATACCAAATATCCAGCTTGTAAGTGATATCTCACATGTGCTTCATATAATTCCTTCAGGGACAAAAAGGCATGTGTCCCTTTCTTGTTCTGCTCTGGACTCACTCAGAGATGTCTGGTCCCAAAGCCTCCAGTGCATTGTGGACTCATGTGAAGGTGCCCTGCATCAGCTAGCAGAGCCCACACTGATTATCTCTCTCAAAGGGACCTACTGTGTTCATGGGTGTCAGCATCGCCTTCACCAGGTACTGATGCTGCCACTGGGCATGGCCCCAGACTCACCCTGCTACTGCTTCTTTCAAAGGGTGCTGTTAGGAACCACTGCCACAATATGCCACTCTCATCTCAACATACCACCCCCATTTACTCTGGCTGCAATCAGTCTTGCATAGGAATCCTAGGCAAAGCTGTATGGGGCTCTGTGGAAAACTGTAAAGATCCCTTATCTCTACCTTGTGTTCCTCCCTTTAGTGAGCTATCAAAAAATGGCTGTTTGGGTTGTAAGCTCTACAGAGTTTTTATTGAAATAGCTGTGATGAGATAAAATTAACATACAGATGTTCACAGTTTTTTCCCTTCTTTTTATTTCCATTTAGCTTCCTTGCATCCCTCCTCTATGAAAAGATAAAGGACAAAATCTAAGTGCATTGTTTGAGAAAAGCAATCAAGAGGGGGAAAAACACATCTCCAGGTTGACAGTGGGGAAGGGGCATGTGGGAGAAGGATGTGCCTTATCAGATGTATATTGAGAATGTTGCATGCAGAGGAGAGGCAATTCTGATAGTCCAGGGTGAAGGGGACAAGAGCATATAGATGAGAGAATTCTGTTAAGATACAAGAATGAGAGACTTCAGGAATATGGGGATTTTCAAAAATTTGGAGAGCACAAGAGGTTTTCCTTACAGTAGCTGTGGACTAAGTTTATGTACTTACATGAAGCTGGGAAGATAAAGAAGTATTCAATTTCAGCCCAGACTAAGTGCAGCTTTATGCACACTATGTATTCATTTCTGTAGTTCCGTATCACACAACACCCTATCCCCACCCTCTTCCTTTCCGCTCCATAGAATAAGGTATCAGTTCATAAAGACTAAGTCAGGAGACAAATGTGAAGTAGAGACACCAAGTTGTATACAAAAGTCTCCACATATACAAGATTTATACATCTTTTGGGGACCCCACTGCATCTTTTTGGGACCACACAGCTTTTTGGGACCACACGGCTTGGGCAGAGAAGAACCATGGACTTCTATTTCTTTTTCTGAGATATGGTACCTCAGATTGGGCAGAGGGGGAAGAAAGGACTGTGCATTTATGTGTATTCTAAAGGACTTTGGGATCTCAATGAAGACACTAAGTCATTACTGTTAAGTTTGTATAACTCTTTAAAAAAATAATCCCTTTCATTTTCACCAATCTCTGGCATTGAAAGATGTTCTTCCCTGATGGCAGGCAAGGCAAACCTAGTATGGGGTGGGGGGGACCCCTGGAGCACAAGGGTGGGTCCATTCAGTAATAGTATATCATTCACCCACCCACCCCCAGGTCTGTTCTGTAACAGTTTTTTGTATAGAAGATTTATACATCTTGTATATGTGGAGACTGCCTCTTGAGCCTAGGGCTTCACAGCAAAGCCAAGCCTAAGTATCTATCTCCTGCCCTAAGATGAATTCTCAACAAAACTATTCTTAGTCTTGTAAAGTTCTAGTAGATCCTCTTCTGAATTGGCCAAGTTGGCCAGCCTTGCCCGAGCCACTGCCAAAAGGAACAGTTTAGATTCACTTCGACTCCCACTATTCTCACCTTCAATTAAAAAGCAGAATTGTCTTTTGGATCATGGCAAGTAACACTTGCTCACACACAAGTTCTTTGGGTGCCAGTGTAAGCTGACATTTTCATTATTTTCTTGTTCCTACACTCCAACTTTATAAATCCCAAATTAATTCAGAGCAGCTGAAGATGAATCTGCTTCCGAAGACAACATGCTTTCCAAAGTACCCCTGTTGATTTAAGGACTGATTTATTGTATACTGTGGGCTCGCCAGCTTTTAACCTCAGTTTGCTTCCCAGAGCAGCATCTGTGTTTGTTTGAATCACTCAAACAAAACACTGGCTAAGTCACTCTTAGAATCATGGAAACCATGTGAAAGGCCCAGGGACCACACAGCCCATATCTTGAAGTGACCCTGTGAGTATTTATATCACTTGTAAGGTTAAGATTTATCTCATGGAAACTGATTGAGCTCAAGGACTGAGTTGACCAGTTTCCGGGAAAAATAAATCTCAGAATTATCAATGACTTGAGATTTTCCCAGGCATGTCAATATCCTTTTCTCCTAAAGCCAAGGCTGAGATGATCCCATTTTCTGATAGCAAGGATGTTTGTATTTATGTTTTAAATGTTTATTGCATTCCTACCATGTGCCAGCTCTAGGTACAGAGATCACTGAAGGATATAGTCTTGATTGTCAACTTGAGGAGCTCACTACTCCTACTAAGGGAGCAGATAGGTATCCCCACAAGGCAGAGTGAAATACTAAGTAGAGGTGTACTCAAGGTGTGTGCCTGGATTCTGGTGGATGGGTGATTGATTAGGTTTGGCTGTGGAAGGAGGAGTAGCTTGTGGAAGAACAGAGTGAGGTGAGGATACTTGTTGGGAACTTCCCTGCCTGGTTTCAGGAGCTGTAACCCCCCCATGGCTAAGGCTGAGTGAGCAACCTTCGGACCATAAGCCACTAAGGAGACAAAGCTTATCTCCCTGGCAGGAGCGCTGCTTCTGCTCCTTTTACTTCATCCATAACTGGCCCCCAATGCTTGGTCGGTTAGCCAATGACGGGTAAGATTCCCTCAAGGGAGGGGTTGCCTAAGACAGACATGATCACATGGGAGGCCTTCAAGGAATGACTTGGGGGGCTACAGCAAAAGGGGGTGATGGACCCTTGCCCCTTGGCTATCCTGACATAGCCTGAGTCCTCATTCTGTCTGCAAGAAGTTTCCTAATCTCTTGGCTGCCTTGCTGACTCTGTCTGACTTAAGCCTGAAATAATGACAGAGGGTGGTGCAGCTTTGTGCTGGAGAGGGTGGGTTCCCCAGGTGATCAGGCCTAAGAAAGAATATATAGAATCCTGTGAAACCTGCTTTGCTAAGAATGTTCTCATTTAAATGGTAAGGGTCTGAGCAGGAAATGAGTTTGTTTCCCAAAGTTTTGTAGCCTTTTAGCTGACAGACCCTGACTCAGAATAAGCCCTCAGAGTTCTTTGTACGTTATCTATTGTTTGATCCTTCCTGCCTAACAATGATTAATGAGCTTTACCTGTATTCCTGTATAAAAGGAAGCTAATAGAAGCCATTGAGGAAGAGGCTCTTGGCCCTTTTCCTTTGATAAATTGGCTACCTCTTCTCCCCAAGCAGATCATGTCTTGGTAGACTTATTTTCATCTGTGGTGGCCAGGGTGGGCCCTGTTGGGTGGAGCCCCCCAACAAATACTTAGCCATTGTCTTTTACATCATTTCATGAAGGGAAGCACTTGACTTCGAAGCCCTTACACCTGCCCTTGGTACAAGTCCTTACTATCTTCCCTAAAATGCCCCCACTCCAAGTTAATGTGGTGGGTGAATATCAAAGCATTGAAGGCACTTTTGAAATGAGAGATGCCCAAACCCCACCACAGACTGAATGAAAGTGGATCTCAGGTTGAAGTGGGGGTCTGGAAATCTCTATTTCTTTCTTAAGGCTTTCTCTCCAGAGGATATCTCAGAGTTGCAGCCAGACAGTCTGGCACAAGTCTTTAGACTGGCTTCTAAAAACCATGGCTCTAAAAGTTCTCTCCAAATGACCTCAATCAAAATCCCACACTGGGTGAGTCCTCCCTGAAGTGTGCCATGTGGCATTATCTGCCCTTCATCTTCAGATACAAGCCCAATCTGAAGAGATGTCTGGGAAAAAGATGGTGCAGGCTAATCTTGGAAACCCCCCAAGTCTATTTTCATCCCATCCATAATTTGTACCATCAGGTAAATCTATTTAGGACACAGGCAATCAGACCACCGTGGGCCATGGGGTAAATGTAAGAGGCCAGCTCTAGGTTAACTTCAACGTTAGTTCTCAGCCCCTGCATACATTCCTGAAAGCATTTATTTGTTGGTCACATTGAATGCTCCTATTTCTTTTGTGATTTGAGAACATGCCAGGTTAAACCACTTGCTTAGATCAGAGAGCTGACTGAAAACTTATGAGCATCCTTGAAACTCACCTGTCAGAGGCACCCTGACCGCATTCACTTCTCTCACCCAGTATCGACATGGTGACAGAGCACAAGATCTGGCTTCAGTTCCTGACTGTGCTACCATGTACCTTGGGTGCCTCACTTAACTTTTCTGGGTCAATTTTCTTGTCTACAAAATGAGGGTATTGGAATAGAAGATTGTCAAGAGCAGAACCCTTTTCATTTGGGTGGCGTGACTGAAAGTGCTTTGAAAATGGTCATGAAGCAATTTACATAGACATTGTTCCTGCCATTGCTCCAAGTGGTTAGAAATGTGACTTCAAGAAACAGTTTCTCAAAAAAACATTCTTTATTAATTAAAATGGAAAGGAAGAAAATAGGCAAATCTTCATTCATTGTCCATCATGCACCAGGCATTGTCTTGGGTGTTGCTTCTTTTGTGAGTTCATCCAAACCCTCTAAAAATCCAGGGAAATTCCTGTTCTAGTTAGAAAACTATTTTTGAAATTTCATTACAGATTGAAAAGGAAAACAGACTTGGAGGTAAAATAATTTGCCTAAGTTTACAGAGGTAGTAAATGACAGAAATAGACTCAAGTTCAGGGTTTGTGATTCTAAACCCAGTGCTGTTGATAGCCTAAATTCCATCAGAATCCTAGACGATGCCTTTCCCTGTAAGTGAACCAGCCGGTCCACTTCAGCAGAGAATAACGGTGGATTACAACACATGCAAGCACTGTTCTTTGCCATTCATTTCATGCTTTCCTTCAGAGCCCTTCATGAGGTTTACATTAGCAGCTCCTTCTCTGACTGAGTTACCAAATCAGTGTCCCAGTCCCCTGCCTGCTCTCACTAACTCTTCTTTCTTAAAGAGCAAAAATAAACATAAAGCATAGCTAAGTGTTAAGGTAAAATTAATGTTGGCTTTTTATTCATGTAAATGCCAGCAAAAATCTCAAGGTTAAAATCCCAAGGCAAACATAGTTGAGCCCTTTGTACTAGCACAGGAAGAAATTAATACCATACTTGCTAATGAAAAATTTCAAGCATTTGCTAGTATGTTGGATTATAGTAGCACAGGGAGTTGGAACTTTGCATTTTCTTCCTTCCTGTGCAACTAAAATACACAGATGTTGACACTGCATTAATTTTAACCATAATTCTATCTGAATTTATTAACACTTTTTTAATGAAACCACTAGAAAGACCTGAAATATTAAAAAGAAATATATAAAGGTGTTATTAGCTGAGTTAACATTCATGAAAGATGAGGAAAATGCTTGAAATGACTCTGCGGTCACATAGTAAGGACTTTAGGTTGTCAAACTCCAGTTCACACTTGACACCTGGCAAACATTTAGACAGCACTTCTATGGACCACTTGGCTATTCTTTTGAGTGACAAAAATGCTTCATGTGGAATCTACTCTGGCAGATACAGGCCAGCTGGGCAGATACACTGTTCCTCATATCTCCGAGGCTGAGCATTTTCCTGTGGTATGGAGGAGGCACCACTGGTACTGGCCAGACTAAGCTGGCTCCTTGGCCACTGCCATTCTATAACTTACTTAGCATTCAGTCTCCTCTCACCTCCTACCACTGCCGCCATCATTTCCATTTCTTCTAGCTCAGTAAGTGTTGCTCTAGATTGGTCAATTTCAGAAGCTAATAGTTCTCGCCCATTTTGATCCGAGATAAATATCTGTCTGTCTGTCTGTCTGTCTATCTACCTACCTACCTATCTCTCTTGATCATAAGCAGAGTCCTTCCAGTCTGGGCCTGTGAGAATTTTCAAGTACTTTATTTCCTTTTTTCTCTTAATTTCTCTGGTTTTGTTTCAATACAGACTCAGGTATGGCCAATAGATAAAGTAGACACATTGTTACCAGTTTGTGAGAGTAATTGCTTTAATGAGGGATCTGACAAGCTTCTGTTGGTCCCCAGGAAGCATGGCAGAAGGGACTGTGTTTATAATTGACTCTAATCTCCTCTAATCTTCCATCTTAACCTCACCAAGAATTAAGCAATTGATTTTGGTCTCTTGAAAGAAATAAAGACCTCATGGGAAGAAAGTTGGCAGCTGCCTGAAGACAAAGACACAATCAAGGTCTGGCACCATTTGTATTTGAATGTGGAGAGCTCTCTTGATTTAATCAGGAAATTTCCCTCCCACTTCTCCACAGAATCCTAGTTCTTGGTTCCTAACTGAGCATTAGCATGATCCCGGGTCGGAGATTGGACAGAATTCATAACCATTTCTTTACCTCAATGCCAGGTAATCGTAATACACAAAATGGCAAAAATTGTGTAAGCTAAGTGTATTCTTTGGCATTCTGCTTCCTCTAAGGGTCACTGCTCACTCCCTGGCCCCCAAGTCCAAGGTGTGTGCTTCCAAGTTTGCTGATCTTAGGCTAAAGGCCCCACACTTTTTGTTCTTACCACACTCCAAAGACTACAGAATGTAGCCTCCCTCTGACAGAGCAAACTTCCCATACAGATTGATGTTAGCTGGTACAACAATGAGCTATTGGAAGAAGAAGAAGAACAAGTAGCTAAATTTTAAACTGGATATTATTCAAGTACTTTTTTCTTAAGCTACTAGTGGAATTAAAGCCAACATTATGAACCAGTGAAAATGGGGAACAATGAATAAGCATCGATGGAAAGTTGACCTTCCCTTCCTTTCCCTCTCCTCCCCTTCAACCCTCCTGTTTTCCCTGTTCCTCAGGTACCTCTTCACTTTCCATTTCTGCCACATACCCCATAGGCAGCAAATGCAATAATTTCCCCTCTTCCCCTTGAAGCAGGGCCTCTGAACCTTCAGAGGTCACCACCTTGCCAAGCTGCAACTGCCTGTCACACATTCTCCTCTCCTGCTCCCTGACACCAGGTACTGTTGATTCCAGTCCAAAGTCAACCTGTCATCTTAAACTACATCCTCATTTCTGCTCAGGAGTCCTTTTATTTATTTCTTGTGACCTCCTGTCATCCTCCTCCCAGCTGATAGTGCAAAACTTCCTGCTTCATCTCCCTTAGGGCTCTTCTCACCAATTTTCAACAAATGGCCCAACTTCTCTTTTATTTATATCAAAAATTGAGGACAAATATGCAAATCTGAATATTTTTCACCTTTATTACTTTCCACAACCCAATTTTAGCATAATTTTTTACTTTAATATTTTTTCCCTGTCAAAGCAGAAGCACCTTGCTTTTCCTTTTAAATCTGATTACTCCATCTGTGCTCTGGAGCTCAGATTCTTAAATCTTCTCCCAGACACCATCCTGTACATTTTCCCCTCTTTCTTGAATTATTAGTCTCTTCCTCTTCATTCTCTGCTTCTCCTCAGCCTAAAATAAATGTTACATTATCAAAAAAAAAAAAAAATCCTCTCCTAAAAGTACTTAACTGCTTCCCTCTCCTGCTACCTCCAACTCTGCTTTTTATTTCCAGAAGAATTCTCTTTCACTGCCTCTCAACTTGAAGTTTCGCCTCTGTGCACATTATTCCTCTGCTGCTGCCTATCTGAACTTGGCAGTAAGGAACAGAGCAGGAAGGACAGGCAGAGAAAAAGAGGAGATAGAAAACAGAACTTCAGGTAGAAGAATATGGTGGAGTGGAAGTTTGAATGGCCTACAAAGAAGGATGACAAGGGCCGGCCACACAAGTGTGCGTGGGGGTGGGAGATGGGAGCAGAAAAGCACTGCTCTGGACTTGCCCACAGAAGGCAGAACAAGTTTCACAGGAACCCCACCCACTGAGCAAGGGGAGTCAGGGTAGGAAAGCGCCAATGTTTCTTTCCAGCCAGATGAAGCCTTAAGCCAGTCAGTTCATGGGTATGTTGCTAAGACAGAGAGTGCAGCCCCAGTGCAGCAGGTACAGGACTAACTTTGATCCTCCCACCAGGCACAGCTGAGCAGAGGAATCAGTCAGTTGTCAGCGCCGGGGGATCCGGCAGTCCTGGATGGAGCTACTAGAGGGTGATTAGGTGGTGTGGTGCCCCTCACCTCTCCCTACCTGCCCATCCACCCACACTTTCTAACCCTAGTAGTTCCCTTTTAACGAAGCACTAGTAATTTCCAGGTTTTGTTCCGATTTAAGGTTGTTTACTTTTTTTCTCATTGCCTGTGTCAGATGATGTCTTTTTCTTTTTTTAATTAATGGAAAATGTTCTGGTCTTTGACCTATCAGCAAACTTCAGGACTTATCATCAAACTTATATTTTTAAGAAGAAAAGCCAGACTAAAGCTCAAGTGTAACTCAAAGAGAAAAGAGTGCTTTATTATTTTATCACACTGAAGCCTTGATCCAGACAGATCAAGTTTATGTCAAAGCGTATTAAAGAACCAACTCTGTGACATGTGGATTTGGGGAGACACGTCATATTCAATATAACAAAGAGCAAAATATCTCATGATTGGGATAAGGGAACTATCGGAGGCAAGAGTAGTCAATAAAAACAAAAGGAAAGGAAACCGGCACAGTAAGAACCCTAGAGTTTTCTTAATCATAAGAAACAAAACTCCTCAATCAGGTAGGCCATACTGAACATGTGTAAATATCGTCAGTAAGAGTATTCATCTCTATGTTCCCACTTTCTTTTATGGTATCATTATTCTAGGCAAGGAGCATTTCTGTCTGGTATCCATTGATCCCGCAAATATCACTGACACATAAACACTAACTCGCTTAGGGACCTCCACTGGTAGCAGAGCCCAGGGAAATTGTGTCATCCATTTAAGATGTCTCACATCCTAGACACACTGTTATCCCGGGCCATTGCTGGCTCCCTTGAAAGCAATGAGCAGACAGTACAGGAAGCTGTCAGGAAATCCAATAACTAAACCCAAAATGAGATTGTGGCCCCAATCTAATAAGAATAGATTCATTTTGCTTTATTCCCATTTTGTCGCCAGCTTTGTAGGGAAAGTAAAACATGATAAACCAGAACATTCTGGCCACCTCTGAGTTCACATTGACTCACCATTCCCTGAACCTTTATGCGTAATGTTTTGAACCATATGAATTTGTGGAGACTGAGTTTTTTAGCCATCTCCTCCTTTCTATCAAGGTGTTATAAATGTCTCCTGAAGAAGCTTGTAAGATTTCCCCAGAGTTAGCTTAAAAGAATGTGTTGAATGATCTGGGCTAATTTAAATTCACAAATGAATCTGATGGAAATGTCGACATTCATCTGATCAAGACTAAATAACATGGAACCAACACCACACCAGGAAGTCACTGGGGCAGGTGCATTGGCTAACTTGCCTATGACTTCCACAGAACCTAGTTTTAATAAAACTTAAATTTAATTTGTACAAAATTGCTATGGAGTTAAAATGATAGAGAATCTGAGATCCTAGCCTCTTCAAGTTTTGCAGCTTTTAAGTAGATTCATTAATTACATTTTATTTTTTAAAATATCTTCATACTGTTTATGCTATCACAGTTGTCCTTACTTTTTCTCCATTTGCCCACCTCCGCCCAGCCCCGCCCTTCGTCTCCCTCCGTCAATTCACATATCATTGTGGTGTCCGTGGGTTGTGAATGTACGTTCTTTGGTTGATCCCTTCACCACCTTTCATCCTGTCTCCCGCACCACTCCAGCAGCTGTCAGTCTGTTCCGTGAAGCTATGCTTCTGTTTCTATTTTGTTTGTTAGTTTATTGTATGCCTTATAGTCCCCATATAAGTGAGATCATGTGGTATTTTTCTTTCACTGACTGGCTTATTTTACTTAGCATAATATTCTCCAGGTCCATGCCTTTCATAGTGTCTCTTTGCCCCAATCAGTATATCTGTATATTGGGTGGCTGTTTACTTCAGATTTTTATGTAAGTCCTAGCAAGGTCTTCCTATGAAGCCAGTCACTACAACAAGTTAGGATTAATTTACTATAGCACTGATTTTTAAGGGTCAGAGAAAAAGCCTCCTTAGTTGGGATGGGGGGGGTGCGTTAAGGGATTATAGGGTACATCTGCCATAATTAACATATTCATTCATATAATTTATTGTAATTTTCTGTTTTATATGGCCTATTATTTTCTGTGCATTTCATGGATATCTTTTACTTTATAACATAATGTTGAGATCTCTAAGAGTCATTTACTGATGATCATTAAACTCATCTTGAATCAGTGAACTAGAGACTGTTTTCATTTATGTAACATTTAACAGTTTACTACTTTACTAATGAGAAAATGCAAGTCCAGAAAAACTAAATGGCTTATCTGCCCAGCATCACCTAGTCAGGGAAAACCTTTATCTGGCAAGTCTTCCTTCTCTTATCTCCCCTCCTTTGTGTCTTACATTTTCAACTTTATGGTGGCTTCATTAGCTACACTGAGAGCCAGACCTGGACCAGGTACCTTCACAAATGCAGCATCACTGAGTCCTCATAACGACCTTGGGGAATAGGTATCGTTACTATTCTCATTCTATATGTAAGAAAACTGAGGCTCAAAGAAGTTGTTACTCGACCAAGGTCGTTAAACTAATATCTGGTGAGTCCAGATTTTAAACTGAAGCTTGTTTCAATTCAAACCCTAAGTTCCTGACCATACCATATACATAACATTACTGAGAAAGATGAGATTATAATGTTCTCTGTCAGTTGTCTCACTTCCCCAATGTCTCTCTCAAAGTAAAATGTGATTTTCTAAATTGTTCATCCTCTGAGATCAAATCCTTGTCTAAAAAGTCTGGTATTTTGACCACCAAAAAGAGTGGATTTTTTGCTGCATACATCACTGCCTGTGTTAGGGATTCAGAACATAGCTGGGGACTTCAGTCAATGATGGATGGCACTAACCAGGGTACAGACCACGTTTCTCCAGCTCTTTTGAATCTGCCATTGACACAAGCAGAGAAAAACAAGTTCAAATTGTTTTCAAAGATGATTGAACTTGCACTTAATTAGATAATAAGTGCAAGTTAACATTTGACAAAAGGTTATTATTAGAAAATCAATAAAAAGGAGTACTGTGTATTTTCTGTTACTAATAGGTAATTTTCCAGTAGGTTCACTTTGGTGCCAGGCACTTTCTATGTCATCAGTCTTCATACCCATCTGTTTTACAAATGATAGGACAGGGCAGCTCAGAGAGGTTAAGCATCTTGTTTTGGTCACAATGCTGGGAAATGGCAGAGCCAAGAACTGAAACGGGTCTAACCACAGAGCTCATGTTCTACACTTGTTGCTCCAAATTAATACGGATATTTTCTTTACATCCATGGACAGGTTTAGGTGTGGTTTTCTTAAAAGGTTTTAGATTTTAACGTGGCAAACCAATCCCCAGTGGAAAGGTTTCCACTAGGAATGTAGATAAGTTTCTGGAGGTGCAGCTGGATGCTACTTAGTCTCTCCCACAGTGGTTAGTGTTAAGAAACCACATCTTTTGAAAGGTCGGTTGTTGGTGGTGTGAACCACTGGGAGGAACACTCTACCCTGAAGGTCTTCACAGTCACAGCAGAGGACCCAACACTGTGGGACCCTTGTTTCCTCCCAAGATTATTACGGAACCTGATTACTTTTTAACTTTTAGCTCATTTTTCTTTTTTCTATTTCTACACTTAGAGGTTTTTTAATTATTCTTCATCCTCAACATCCAGGACCTTTTACTTTCTCTTTCTCTCTCTCTCTCTCTCTCTCTCTCTCTCCATATATATATATATATATATATATATATATATATATATATATATGTATATATATATATAATTGATTATGCTATTACAGTTGTCCCATTTCTCCCCCATCATTCCCCTTCACCCTGCACACCCCCTCCCACCCACATTCTCCCCTTTAGTTCATGTCCATGTGTCATAAGTTCTTTAGCTTCTACTTTTCCCACACTATTCTTGCCCTCCCCCTGTCTATTTTCTACCTACCATCTATGCTACTTATTCTCTGTACCTTTTCCCCCTCTCTCCTCCTCCCACTCCCCTGTTGCAAACCCTCCATGTGATCTCCATTTCTGTGTTCCTGCTCCTGGTCTAGTGGTTTGCTTAGTTTGCTTTTGTTTTAGGTGTGGTTGTTAATATCTGTAAGTTTGCTTTTTACTGTCATATTTTTTATCTTCTTTTCCTTAGATAAATTCCTTTAACATTTTATATAATAAGGTCATGGTGATGATGAACTCCTTTAACTTGACCTTATCTGAGAAGCACTTTATCTGCCCTTCCATTCTAAATGACAGCTTGGCTGGATAGAGCAATCTTGGATGCAGGTCCTTGCCTTTCAAGACTTGAAATACTTCTTTCCAGCCCCTTCTTGCCTGTAAGGTCTCTTTTGAGAAATCAGCTGACAGTCTGATGGGAACTCCTTTGTAGGTGACTGTGCCCTCATCCCTTGCTGCTTCTAGAATTCTCTCCTTCATTTTCATCTTGGATACTGTAATTATGATGTGCCTGGGTGTGTTCCTCTTTGGGTCCACCTTCTTTGGGACTCTCTGAGCTTCCTGGACTTCCTGAAAGTCTATTTCCTTTGCCAGATTGGGCAAGTTCTCCTTTATTATTTGTTCAGATAAGTTTTCCACTTGTTGCTCTTCCTCTTCCCCTTCTGGGACCACTATAATTAGGATGTTGGGACGTTTAAAGATGTCCTGGAGGTTCCTAAGCCTCTCCTCATTTTTTTAAATTATTGTTTCTTCCTTCTTTTCTGTTTTGTTGTTTCTTTCTTCTTTCTGGTCCACTCCATTGATTTGAGTCCCAGTTTTCCTCCCATCACTATTGGTTCCCTGTGCATTTTTCTTCATTTCACTTATTGTAGCCTCCATTTGTTCCTCTAATTTGTGGCCAAAATCAACCAATTCTGTGAGCTTCCTAATCACCAGGGCTTTGAACTGTGCATCTGATAGGTTGGCTATCTCTTGGTCGTTTAGATGAATTAGCTCTGGGGCTTTGATCTATTCTCCTGTTTGAGCCATTTTTGGTTTTGGTTTGTTTGTTTGTTTGTTTTTGTCTGGGGGTGGCTGTTGCATAGTGAGGGGCGGAGCCTTAGGTGTTCACCAGGACGGGACAATCCAGTCGCAGAGTTGTGACGCTGTATGTGGGGGCTGGGTCGGAGAGGGAACAATGGCACTTGCTCCACTCTCTCTCAGATTCCAGTCCCCTCTGCCACTTCCCCAAGCAAACTGGGCCCTTCTGGTGCTGATTTCCATGTGGGTGGGCCTTTGCCCATTCTAGGACCCTGTGGGTCTCTCCAACAAACTATCCTGTGAGGCTGGGATTCTCCTCCAGCACTTCAATCCCCACAAGTGTTTTCAATTGGTGCCTCTAGGCTCCACTTCCCGGTGCCCAGGCCCTGCGTTGTGCAGTCTGTCCTGCTGCCCATTTTCACCTGGTTTATCTGCACGCGAATGTGTGACCGCAGTCAGACACCTTGTGCACCTCACTTGGTCTGCTCGTTGCCTCCCTGCGCTCAGTAACCACTGCCTGCATGCCCAGGACCACCAGCCACCCCTCTCCGCCAGCTGCGGACTCCATCCCTCTTACCAATCTGGGTGAATCGTCATCAGACTTCCTTGTTGGACTTCTGTACAATTCAATTTTCTGTCTGTTCTGAGGGGTTTTTTTTTTTTTGGTTCTATATTTTTGTTGTCCTTAATCTTGGTTGTGAGAGGAGGCACAGTGTGTCCACCTACACCTCCTTCTTGGCCAAAAGTCCTTTTACTTTCATTTTCTGTTTAAAAACATATTCTCAAATCTTTTTTTAAAAATGATAACATTTGGGTTTAATTTCTCTTACTAGTACTAAATAACTGTTCACAATCTACTTTGCTTCTAATTTTTTGAAAAACATTGTTTCTAATTTTTAATTATTTCATCCTTCTCAATTTTGTACGTTAAACTTTTTATCCATGTTTCTCACCAAAGGGATGATAAGCAGGGAGCTCACATAGTGAAGGGAAAGGACTTCTTTCATTCAAGGTCTCCTTTGATAATCCAAATGACTCTCCCATCTCACTGGGAGATGGTTCTCTGCCGACTCTCTCTGAGCTACTTAGATTACCTATGGTTTAGCTCATATTAGGGTGTGTCCTAGGTCAGGATCCTTGGGAAACAGACACCATGGTGGGATTTTTCTGTCTGAGGTTTACTGGGGACTGCTCTTGGGAACCACACCAACAAGGGAGTGAGGGAAGCAAGATGGGGCAGAAGAAATTGGTTTATTATAAAGTTGAAACAAAGGCCGCATCCCACTCCACAGGGGAGCTCTGGAGCTGGGATTGTTACCGGAACACTGTTCTTGTCACCAATGCAGTAAAGAATTACAGATCAACAAGATGAAAGGGTATGAGTGAGAAGTAAGAGTTTTATTATACCTCCTCAAGGGAGGGAATGAGAGTGGTGAGAAAAGTGTGAGTCTCCTGAATCTGCTGCCTTAAGTACGCAAGTGATTGTATTAGCATATGGGAGGGGTTCCAAACTGATTGTCAGAGACTTTGGTCATATAACTTTCGTCTCTTCTGCACATGCCCTTTCCCATAACTCTCCTTGACCGCCAGCTGGGGAGGGGTGTGAAACTGTAATGGAAATTTTACTAACAAGGGTGCTTAACTGAAACTATTTCAGCTTTTTGCATTGGGTCAGCAAGGGCAGCCGCCCCCTTCCTCCTTCCCTCTACTCATTTCTAACTGCTGCCTAAGAAGATGACCCTTCAGAATTGCCCAGAATTGAGGCAAGGGGCCAGGTTTTTGTACCTTCCCCCTCATTATCTTCTCATTACATATGGCCCTTTCCAGGGAAGAAGCAAAAATATGGGGAAGCAGCAGTCTTCAGATGAAGGGGAAATTCCTGGATAATGACTCCGCTATGAGCCATTAGCAGGCAACACTCCCAGCAACAAGGGAAATGAGTGCTTTAGTCCTTAACAGGGGAGTTGGTTCAGCTCACCATAGTATCCGCTACAAGACTCCAATTTCCTGAGTGCTGATAGTAGGCTTAATTCTCTGAGATGATTTTGCTTTATGTCTTTAGTGTCTTGAATGGTGCCCCCACCCCCTGAAAAATAGATGTGTGAGTCCTAACCCTCAGTACCTGTAACTGTGACCTAAACTGATAACAGGATCTTTGCCAATGTAATTAAATTACATATCTCAAGATGAGATTATCCTGGATTAAGTGGGTGGGTCCTAAATCCAATAACTAATATGCTTAGAAGTAGAATAGACAACACCCGGAGAGGAGGAAAAGGCCCTGTGAAGACTGAACCAGAGATCGGAGTGATGCTGTCAGACCCCAGAAGCTAAAGAGACAATGAACAGATTATCCCCTAGAGCCCCTGAAGGGAGAGCAGCCCTGCCAACACCTTGATTTTGAACTTCTTGCCTTCAGAACTGTGAGATAATAAATTTCTCTTATTTTAAGCCACCAAGTTTGTGGTAATTTGTTACAGCAGCCCTAGAAACTAATATAATATGTTACACCATGTAATCCCCACATAAGACATTTTTCAAACCCACGGTCTCCAATATTTCTGGCCAACAGACTGAGTGCAGACCATGACAACAAATGTTGGGACCTGGGGCCACATGGACACTCACTATCAGCCATCATGTGGTGTGCTAGAACGTCTGGATAGACAGTCAGAAAAGCATCTTTGTGCAATGTTTCTGGTTGGGTCTGCTTCCTCCTTTGAAACCAGTCAATTTTTTAAGCATTCATGTCCCTTCTTAACAGGTCATGGAATTACTTTCCTGGTCTCTGATCATTTGTGCCCCCACATTATAAAGGTAAAGAATTAGTTGGAAAAATGCAAGAGTTTTCCCAAATAAGGATTTCAAGTTGATGCCTGTGCCCTCTCTTTATCTGTCAGGAAAACCTCTGTCCTACCTATAATGTGGAGACAAAATGAAAAGAGGAGGTTTATTAAGTGGTTAACACTTGTTTTCCCCAGGGAATGCTCTGGATCTATAAGGAGGCAAGAGACATCAAGGAAGTTAAGGGTGCTGATCCTCTGCCTGTCTTTAAAAGCAAGAACTAAATGCTATTCTACAATGGTTAGCAACTCAAAAAATGTCTTAGTTGCTCCACACGCAGAACAAAATGAAACAACTCTTACGATTTCATTTTCTTCCATAACATCTTACGAGAGGCTCTTACAGGCATTGCCAGTAGGGGGAGCTCTTTCCCCTAAGACATATCTCCCATTGCACATGAAATAACATTTTTTAAGCTTTTCTCTACGGGAAAAAAAAAAAGGATGCACATCTATCACCTTGCTGCACATTCTTTGATTGGTGATTTCTGAGGTGCTTCCTCACTAGTAGGCTAGATACTCAAGGTTGAGCCCTGCCCTGGTACAGGTCGACCTGCAAAGAAAACCTGCAGCCTCTCCTGTTACAATTCCTGAAGACCACATAGTTGGTATGCTCTATGTACAGTACTCATTTGTCCCTCTAGATCATTGGGACGCTAGTCTGCATGAACTTTATGAATGAGACCCTTGAGCTCTGGCTTCAACAAATTAGTGCAAGTAAATATCTGACCTTACCCTCCTTCTTCCCACTAAGAAAGACGATAAGGTCAGGATATTTACATCCTCAGCTTCCTGCATGACCATGTGCCAGTTTGTCTGCACTTCTGTACTGAGGTCACATTCCTGTCGGGAAGCCCCTACCCACAACTACTCTCTCCTATTTCCCCACAGTTCTGGAGAAGAAAATGGCTTCCCAGTGTTGGTAGTCCCAAGAACTATGTCAGCCTTTGTTTCCCCTACACCCAACCACAACTTTATAAATAAACTCTGTATTAAACTCTGCCCTGTTATCACTTTTCAATATGGGATAAAATTGGCTGACAAGGTCTGTTTTCTGCTGAGATAAAATTGGCTGACAAAGTCTGGAGCGATGCAGCTCCCAGGGAACAATAACTTCAGTGAATACTAAGCCATAGAGACAGCAAAAGTTACATTGTGGTTTTCTGATATTTTTAAATATTATGTGCCTATATGTAAGAGACCTAGATTTTATCATATTCATTTCCCCATAGTTATAGCATTATATCCTTTAAGTCTCTGGTTATCCAAGGAAAAATAAATCTTGTCTGATAGACATTGGTAAAGGTAGATTTGTCACCCTTATTTTATCTTAAGTACTGCTATTGAATTTCAAGTGTCATGTGACAAGATTTCTTTCTTTTCTACAGTTGATTTGAGCATTTGAAAAGTCAACCATGAAATGTGTTAAATTTTATATTCACTTTGGCCAGGTACATATTTACCTGTATGTACCCTGAGAGAAGTACAGACTTTTCTCAGGGTACGTATTGTCTGCTCTTTTATTAGCTCCTAATTTCTTTAGTCTTGTATCCTTCACAGATTACCTAAAGGTCATAATTGGTGGTGGATCCAACAGGGGTCCTAGAAATTCTCGTAGAGATCATCTCTTTTCTTGATAATGCTGAAAAGACATCGGCAGAGAGGAAATGCTCTTTATCTTTGTCTCCGAGATCCATCCTAGTACCTCAAATATAGACAGAGCCCGATATTTGTTGAGATGCTCAGCAGAATGAAGAATATGTCTTATTTTTAGGACTATTTAATTATTTTATTTTAATTTTGTGAACACTGAAATGGGTATGCTGCATTGATAGGAAATGCTACATATGCTGCATTGATATGTTCCCCTTGATAGGAAATGGCATTACTAGTCAAGAGAGTATCGCCCACCAAAAACACTAATATAGGATCTGTTATGTTACCAAAAACATTCTTGGGTCTGGGGATAGAGCAGTGAGTAAGGAGGCAGCCTTAGCTTGAACTCTGCCCAAGAGCACAGCCCAAGAGAAGGGCCTGCTTACAATTAGTTTGAGATACTATTCCCTGGAACAGGAATGGAAAACTGAAAATATAAAGCAGGGGAAAAGGGAAAGCCAATTCCAAGGTGCATTATTAAGCAGCTTCCACCATGGACAAATATGTCTGGGTACCCCTGGGTACTCTCCGAGGAGTGATGTAAAATGCACCTTAGCATTTTACCTGAACATCAGAAGAGGAGGGATTTATGCACCAACTCTTGCTGCCGTTGGTCATGTGTCTCCCTATGGGGTGTTGACTTCCTTGCACTTCCAGGGTTGTGCATGTGTCAGAATGGATGAGGCACTATGTCTCTGCCCCAAAGATGCCACGTCAGAAAGTGAGAGGTATTTGGGCAGCAGAGGAGAGGTACTTTCAAGTTGTGCATGTGAACAGCTGGTTGCCTCCTCAACAGCTGGAGTAAAAAGGCAGTTTCGTGAGTCAGAAGCAATGACTAATACATAAAATTCCTATTTTCTCAGAGTTTATATTCTAATAAAGTGACAATATACCAACAAGAAAATAAACTGCCTGAAGTCTCATAGCGACAAGCAGCATGAATAAAATACAGCTACAGCTCTGGATGTGACAGAGATCCATGGGGTAGGGGAAGTCAGGAAAGTGCTTGCAGAGGAGAAGGCATTTGAACGCCCTCAGAATGAGAGAATCCGGTCACATAACAAGTCTGTGGAGGAGTATTTGAAGTAGAGAAATTGTCAAGTGCAAAGAACCCGGGGTTTAATGAACGTGGAGTGCCTAAGGGGATAGAAAGGAAAGAGCAGCAGGACTGTGGCGAATGAGGGAGTGTGGGGTTCAGGGCAGAGGAGAGGGAGCAAGGTCACACAGAGTCTGGCAAGCTGTGGTGAAATGCTACGTTGCTCTCAAGTGTGTGCATGATTTACAGATATGCAAAAAGAGAAACCTGGATATTTGCAGAGCTAACATTTGAGGTTTACACTGCTCACAAGTAACTGTCAGGGTCTCTGATGATGTTGTGTTGTACAATTTTCTGTCACGGAAGCACACATTTGAGTTACGGGTGCTCTGAACCTGTTGTATGGGGGTGACTCGCTTTGCTGGGAAGTGGGCCTGGCAACTTAGCACCCACATTTCAGCCTGGTTCCTTTATTCCTGGTCATGTACATAGTAACATCTGTGACATGATTAATCCTTATGGGGAGAGAAATGGCTCAGGGTAAAGCCGAATCCTTGAGTTGTTGTTTAAGGCATAAATAACTCTATAACTTCAAGTTTATCATTTCTCTTCACTGGGCACCAGATTCCTCATTTATAAAATAAGGGGGTTGATTCTTCTGAACTTCTGTACTTCCATAACTGTAGTTAGAGTATGAAACTGATACACATGTTCCTAATTCTGAGGAGATTCTAACATTCTCAAACACAAAAAGGCATGATTTTGTTGTAGGATAGAAAAACTTTGAGGATCATCTGCTTGCTTAAGAGGACTCTCCACACACAGTGTTTTTCTTTGCTCATTTGTCTGCATCATCATCTAGTTCTCCGAGAAATGTGGCCTTCCCAGCTAGGTGTGGGGAAATGAGAGCAGCTTCCCCATTCACCCAGGCCTTGTGTGTACTGAGGATGGAAGAGAGGCTATAAAGAGAAAGAGAATTGTTTGGGGATGTAAATAGGAGACCTATACTGCCTTTTCTGAGCAAAACCAATGGGGAAATTCCATAGTAAATACCTAAAGAACTGTGAAAATTAAATTAATTGATGCTAAGTTATATAACATCAGTATGCGGTTAACTCAATACCTTTGATAAAAAATAGTGTGCCTCGTTTTACCCAGAGAGTTGGTCAGAGTTCCTCCAGGAAATCAAATTGAAGAGCAAGCAAGTGAACAAAACACACAAACAGAAGCTTCTTGAATATATATAAAATATACATAAATTATTAGTATTTCCCCCATAATGTATAGGTATAAGTTAATAAAAGAAATGTCATGGGAATTGTATTTTTTATAATTGGATCTTATTGGTCCAGATATTAGAGGCAGTTTTCATTTTCATTTGAAGAATGGTTGGTTTTAGCTGTTGATTATGTTAAGCTAAGTAACTTAATAGTGTTATATAAGACTCAATGTAACAAGTAGCATAGAATTCTTTTTTAAATTATTGTGTGATTTCATTTATGTAAAGCATCTAAAACCGGTAAATCCATAGACACAAAATATAGGTTGGTGGTTGCCAGGGGCTGGAGGGGATGAGGATGAACAGGGACCAGAGCTTTTTTTGGGGGGTGATGAAAATATTTTGGAAGTAGATGCAGGTAGTGGCTACACAACATCATGAACGCAAGTTCTTCAACCCTGGGAAAGACACTCTTTCAGAGCTCAGTTTCTTCATCTGTGAAAATAAGGGTGCTCTCTTGACCAGCTGACTGGTGCAGTTCCTTCTAGCTCTGTAGACAGAAAATAGATATCCTTCGTGTGAGAGCATGCTCATGCCTCTGTTTTTAACTCTCCCACAACAGAGGCAAATCTTTCAACATTAGACTTCTTTTTGGGAGGATAGAAGGATGGTTTTATTCACAACTATCCTCTATATTCTTATGGTCTTCTGTGGGGTCTGAGGTTCAGAACAGTGTTCCAGGTCTTTGTAAGAACCTCAATCACCAAACAAAATAAAACAATGCCATTACAAGGTTTGTATTGAGCCAGAAATGTGAAACAACAATCTTAAAAGATATTCAGTAACAAGGACTTTCTCTCTTACTCATTTCCCTTCCCCATCACAATTCTTCCTCCCTTATGAATTCAGTTTAGTTCTCAGTTACCAAGGAAATGCTATTAATCACAATATATTTCCTGATACCATTACTTAATTGAGGTTGCACTGAGCTACACCATCACAAAAAGTAACAAATACCAAAGTGTGGGTTCTGACTCTCTCTCTCCTTTCCTCCTTCCCTCATTTCCCCCCTTCCTTCCTTCTTTCCCTCCCTCCCTCCTTCCTTCTTGTTCTCACACTCAGAACTACATTTAAAAGGAAATTATTGAAAAAAATGCAGGATAGAGGGTGGGGGCTTTATTAGCAAAAGATCAGATCCAGTCCTTGGTTGATTTTACCTAGCCTATTGTTTTCACCAAGTACAGAAACATATTTCTATGTGAATTCTACAGTTGTAAAAATATGATATAATTAAGAATATTTTTGTAGCTGTCTACAAAAGAATCTCAGTATATGATTTAGCTTTGTACTATCTTTCTAAAGCCTGTTGCAATAATTCTCAGTATTTCATTGAATGTGAGGAGGCATTTGAAATGAATTTCCAAGTTTGGAAACCAGATAGATTGTAGAATTTAAAATATTTCCCCTAATTTTGACTATGTCAACTCTAGAAATGTTAGTGATTTCTAAAATGTATTTCTGCAAAACTCAACGTTATTATTAATGACAACATCAGCTTCCCAGCATTTTGGCAAAAATCAAATTCTCTCTCTCCTCCCCTTATTTCAATTTACCGCTAACAAGATATATTCAAGGATTACTAACTACAATATCCCATTAAACTTTATAACTATATTTCTCAAAGTAAAACATTAGGCAGAAGTTTTATATTTATTTTGCTTAAAATTATTTTCTGTGCATCCATACAATGTATTTTATACAATCATTTAAAAAGGAAGAAGTTTCTCTTGGTTGTACAACATGTGTGGATGTCTACAGTCTTTGTGAAGTGAAAAAAAGCACAAGTTAGAATGCACATGGGAAATCCAGTAAATACCAGTTTTCTTCATGTTTATGTATTTATGTTTAACTGTAGAAAGATATGAGACAAATATAAGTACCGGTTGTCTTTGGCTGGTTAGGATGCCAGCTGATTTTTATTTGCTTTGTTAATCTTTTAAAATGTCTTCAGGCAATGAGCAGATATTGATGTTGTCATTGGAAAAAATATATTAAATCAAAACCAGTCTTTAATAGATAGACTCGAGCATGTTGGAAATGATGATGATAAAACAGATCGCTATTCTGAAAGTCTCACGAAATTCTTTCTCTTTCATTAGACGGTAATTCCTAAAACTTGCAAAGTCTGAGTGAAGACCAAAAGGAGGAGTTTGGCTCTCCTGAAGGCAGGGCCTCCATGCTGCACGCTAAGCGGTGATTCCTCACTTCCCATCCAAAGTCCACTGACAATTGCTCCTTGGGTGGGGTGGGTGGCTCTTCCAGCAGAAATCCAGCTCTACTAGTTTTTCTTTTTTTCCTAATTCTGATTCATAAGAACTTCACAGAAGACTGATTCCGTGTCCAATCGGACAATAAGCCTCACCTCCCCTTTCTTGTAATGTCCATACCCCCATCACTCTGTAATCTCTGCCAGTAGTCAGACTCTGGTCCTCGGGGGCCCAAAGAAATGTAAAATTCCCAACAGATGCTCTGCCTCCCTTTCCTCCCTTCTTTTATTTCAGTCAACACATGTCAACTCAATTCACTCTTCTGTCTCAGATGTTACATTTAAATATATTTCTCTTCTGTTGAAAATTCTATAATTATGTCTAATATAAGAAAAAGTTCTATTGGCTAAAATTTAAAGCCCTCCCTAATCTAAGCTCACTGGTTGGACAATTTTGTCTGCCCCAAGCCCCCAGGGAAGTCTCTGCTCAATGATAGCAAACAAATCACTGAACTAACCTTCCACTTCAATACTACCAAGTGTTGGTTCTGTTTTCTCTGCCTCATGTGACTTACCTCATGGATTCCACCAGACTTGCTTTTATAAAATAAAGGCAGATTCAGGCTCCACACTCCAGATGTTCTTGCCCCACTTGGTCCTTGGAGAGATCTGCCCTTTCCCAAGTACTGTCCTACCTACCCTTTCATTTCCATGCATTATGATACTGGGCTATGTTGGTTCATGAGAATGTTTTCTCTCCAGCAAAATGATAAGTGCCTAAAGGACAAGAAGTGTGTTTTATCATTTATATTTTTAAATCACCTAGACCTGTTATTCTTCATAATCTCTTAAGAGTTGACACTCAATAAATATTTTTGATTTGAAAAAATATTAAACATTATGGTTTCTAAACATTTTGGAAGAGAAACTTAACACTCCACATTGTTTTATAAATAAAGAATAGAATAAAAGACAAGTCAGTAACGTTCAAAATAACTTCAATAAAAACCACTAAAGTAAGTTTACCATTTTGCTCAACTTCCTATTTCTGAAAATGTCTTTTTCTCATTGAGGCTAAGTGTTTCGATGGAGCACATAAAAGTTTGTCCAAAATACACAATTAAGGCTTGCCAGTAGCAGAAATAATGTGTGTCCCTGCTTCTCTTTGTAAATCATTGAATTTGCCTCTGAAGTTCAAGAAGTTCAAGATTCCTTTGTGTGTATGAAACTGACTGCTTCTGTTTTCTCTTTACATGCAGCAGGCTATACTCTAAGACAGAAGAAATGCTGTGCAATTGGGATTTGGTGAGCAGGGAGGATAATAGAAGAGATTGACATGACTTCCATAGAAGAGTTATTTTTAAGCTTAGAGAATGCCTATCCCCATGCTGAAAGGGCCTTTAGAAAATACTACTGGGACTGAAAGGCAGTGGAAGCAAAAATTTCCTACTTCAGGGGGA
>PVKU01007850.1:0-81469 GCA_004027475.1 Anoura caudifer
GTTAATAAAGGGTCGTGCTCCGCCATCCAACTGCGTGTTGAGTCGTTTCCTTCCGTAACAATTAGGGAGGGGATCCACCAGACAGTGGAAAGGTGAGGGCTCTGGGGAATTTCCTGGAGGAGCATGAGTTTCTACTCTGACCAAGTAGAGCTGAGGAGCATAGCATGTGGAGAGCAGCCAGAAAGAGAAGCCCAGTGACAGAGGTAAGGTGTGACATAACAAGAAGGAAGTTTTCAGAGGGGATGAAATGAATACTCCAAATAGAGGAGCAGGAGTCATAGTATGAGTCACAACAGCAACATCTTCCAGGAGCCTGATGAATGCGCCTGGAAAGTCTCTGAAGCAAGTCAAAGAAGTCAGGTCCCCAGTAGTAGAGGCAGAACTCTGAAAAGAAAGTACATCTATAGAAAGCTGAAGAAAAACAAGGGCACTCCATTTGGGTGTTGGGGGTGCTTGGGCCCTAACTCACCATGTACCCCGTTGCCCAGGAGCCACCTGGGGACCATCGTGCGGGTAGGTTACCTGTGCCTCAAGGATAGACTCATCGGTGGTCACGATGTTGACAAGGCCCCAGATGGTGGGTTTACCCTGCTTCTGGTAGGGGGCTTCCTCCACCCCAACAATGAGAAGCAATAAAGAAGACAAATTAGAGAGAGTAAAGAAGAAAAAGGTCCTGCCATGGCCCCCACAAAGAATGCCCCTAGAACGGGCCTGGCAGAGGTGAGGCCTGCCGCAGCATGGTCCAGGACAAGCAGGATCTTGACTCGTGCAGGAAAAAAACATTCATGACTTGAGTCCGGGTGCAAGTGAGAGTAGGTTTATTAAAGCTTAGAATAAAGAAAGCAAAAATATGCGCCTGAGGGAAGGGGTGCAGACATGCTTAAGGGAGAGCGCACACTGGTGTCCTGTGTCTTAAAGGTTTTTATTTATTTTCTATAGGTGGGAATTTTAGGGTGGTCGTCCCAGGGAGGCGCTCAACACAATATTCATTGGATTTCCAGGTGTGTCATTTAGTATGCTGATGTATCAAAATGAGTATATAGTGGGGTCAGGGGTCATTCTCTGGTTAGTTTTTATCTTTATTTTGTATCAGTCTGGCTCTAATTGTTTTTTTTGTTGTTGTTGTCATGTCTTTCTGACTAAGGTGATTTACACTAACTGCTCTTATGCATCTTTGGTTAGGGAGGATAGAGTCTTGCAATTAACTTAGCTATTTTAGCCATTCTTTCAGCCATTTGTCTGTTTCCTCATTCCACTTGACAGGGAATTTTTCCTTGTTTCTTACTAACCTTCCTGAGTAGCCATGCAGAAACTCCACTTCTTTCTTTCTTTTTTAATCCTACCCAAGGATTTTTTATTGATTTGAGAGAGAAAGGGGGAGAAGGAGAGAGAGATGCATCAATGTGAGAGAGAAACATGGATTGGTTGCCTCCTGTACCTACCCTGACCAGGATCAAACCTGCAACATTGGTATGTACCCTGACCAGAGATTGACCCCATAACCTTTTGGTGTAGAGGATGATGCTCCAATCAAATGAGCCACCCAGCCAGGGTGAAACCCTATTTCTTTAACATAACCTTTTCTCCTTTCTATTCTTCTGTTCCCTTCCTTAATCATTAAGCCCTTAGGATATCAGGTTCTGGTCAGTATCAAACTGTCTGAAGAACAAAGCCTTAAACCCGGGCTGGTGTGGCTCAGTGGATTGAGTGCCAGCCTGCGAACCAAAGGGTCCCTGGTTAGATTCCTAGTCAGGGCACGTGCCTGGGTTGCGGGCCAGGCCCCCAGAAGGGATCTTGGTAGAGGCAATCACACATTGATGTTTCTCTCCTTTTTTCTCCCTCCCTTCCCTTCTCTTTAAAATTAATAAATTAATAAAATCTTTAAAAAAAGAAAAGAGCAAAACCTCAGGTCTGTTGACTACAGAAACAGAGTTTTGGCCAAGCTAAAGATAGTATCTTAGGTTCCATTGTATTGCAGCTGTACGCGCTTGAACGCAGAAGGACCCTATGGACCACATCTCACAAAACCGGACATTTTCCACGGCTAACATCAGGACCTGAAACAATGATCAACTACTCCCTACCCTGGCCCCAACCAATCAGTAGAGCTCAGGACCCCATCTCCTTTAGCCATCATGACCACTGATGTATTTCCCTATATAACCTATTTTCTGGAAACCATCAGCAGGCCAAGTTCTTGAGTGCTAGCTTACCTGGGACTCCTGATGAGGTACCATATCCTCAGCTAATAAACCTCCATTTTCTTTGCAGCAAACTCCTGTTTGCATTTGATTGGGCTTTGATGCACATGGGTGACTGGGCCTCTTTAGTCTGGTAACATTGTCTCTCTTACAAAATCTGTCCGTAAAAATATGTTGGTATTGAGACAGGCTGAGCCTCTCCTAGCAGGATTGGAGTTTTGGTCAGCTGCCCATCAAACCACTTGCCCAATCAGCAGCCCAATAGAATAGCACCAGTAACCAAAAGGTACTGTTTTATTGGGCAGAGACTTTCTCAACCCTAACACATGCATGGTTTAGCCTCGGAATGAGTGCTGCGTGACCTCACCCTCATTATAATAACAAAAAAACAGACCGCTGGGTAGAGATTCAACATGCCACTGAGACATGCCGCATCTGAAGATGTGTAGTTGTACCGCCTGAGCACCAGCATCCACACCGCTACATAATGAGACATCACACTTAGATGTCATCTTCCTGCCTCAGCTTCTTTAAAAGTGTTCCCAGCCCTTGTTCAAGTAGCAGCCCCTTCTTCCTTTCACTCAGCACTAACTCCCTTGTGTACTCAGGCTGCTGCAGTAAACCTCTTACCTGAGAACTTTTTTTTGTGGTGGTGAACTCTCTTGATTTCTACCTTGGGAGTTCCCAAGAACTTTGCATGCCAGTAACTGTATGATGGAATTTCCAGAAGTAATCTAAACATAGCTGTTAAGAGCAAGTTAGTTAAATAGCTGTGAGTAGAATTTTAAAAAATTTAGGTGAGCTCTTCAAATAGTTTTTCTAAATCTTTTCAGTAACCTGAAACTTCAGAGTTTTACTAAGTTAAGTTAAATGATGGAAATATGTTGAGTATCTAGATTATTTTCAAATAAGATAAATAGTGAAACATTAATTGCTAAACATAAATTCGTCTAGGTATGGCTTCCTGCTGCAGAAGAACTGAAGGTAAATTTAGGTCTATTAGTAAATATGTCTTATGCCATGCTGAAAATTTTTCTATAAGAAAGCATATGTTTCTGGAAATCATAAAAAATATGTGTGTCAGTCCACAAAATGCTAATGTAAGTGACAGTTTACAATTGCTCACTTCTTTACTAGAAATTAAGATTTCTAAGAGTTAAATCTAATTAATTCATGTAATTAAAGTGTGAACCAAAAAGGGGCTCAGTCAAAATAAACAAAACAGACACAGAGACACAGAGAACAGCCTGGTGGCGGCCAGAGGGAAGGGGTGCTGTGGAACCGGGTGGGAAAGGTGAGGGGTTCAGAAGTACAGCCGGCAGTTACAAAAGTCACAAAGATGTAAAATACAGCATAGAGACATGGTATTTTTGTAATAACTAAGTATTGTGGCGAGTAGGTAGTGAAAGTATCAGGAGAACCACTTTGTATATAATTATCTAACCACTGTGTTCTGCACCTGAAACTACTACACAACAATACTGAATGTAAACTGTAATTGAAAAAGAAAATGAAAAGGGGAGGGCCTCTGTAATAAATCTGACAAGCCCACCGACCAAAAGGAACCTCACACGATGATGTTGAGATAGGCTATATGGCAGAACAGCTGCAACTGATAAAAGCTGCAGGAGCTGTCAAGAAAGAAGACCAACTCCCAACAGATTTATGGCTTAGAACTGACAAAGACCAGCTAGGTGCAGCGTGGCAGCTAATTTCTCCTTATACCTCATTACACACTCGCTGTAAGGCGTCACACACCCTGCACTAACATACTGTACTGCACTAACATACTGTACTGCACTAACATACTGTAATGCACTAACATACTGTAATGCACTAACATACTGTATCACACACCCTGCACTAACATACTGTACTGCACTAACATACTGTAATGCACTAACATACTGTAATACACTAACATACTGTATCACACACCCTGCACTGCCATGATTGGAAGTGGAAAGCCCATAAAGGACACAAAATGGCCAACAAGAGTCTTTTGATAAGTCTCCACCCCCTTCTGGAAAAATCCTAAATATCCCTCCCCCTTATTGAATGCCCTACCTCTCAATTAAATGAGCCCCAATAAAAGAGGTAAATCCCACTAGGAAGGGGCTGCTCATCTGTGGAGTAGCCCATTCTCTGCTTCTGTTACAGAACAGCAAGTGGGGGCCTGCTGCCTACCGCCACCCTCTAGGTAAAGTTCTGGAGTCAAAAGTTTGGTGATAAAGGAAAGGAGTCTTTATTCAAAAGGGGCACAATTTTGGAATTACAGCTTTCCACATGCATTAGTCACTTAAGCCTATCAATTAAGGCTAAATTCTTTCTCTTTTTAAAAAAGATTTTATTTATTTATTTTTAGAGAGAGGGGAAGGGAGGGAGAAAGAGGGGGAGAGAAACATCTGCCATCTGCTTCTTGCATGCCCCCAACTGGGGACCTGAATTGCAACCCAGGCATGTGCCCTGACAGTGAATCGAACCAGTGACCCTTTGGTTCACAAGCTGGTACTCAGTCCACTGAGCCACAATCGCCAGGGCAGAAATTTTTAACTCTTTAGTTACAGCTTTTGTCACTTAAGCCTTTCAATTCAGGCTAAATTCTTTAACACCCAAGTTCTCCTGTCATTCCTCATTAGTTTTTTAATTACCTTATTTCTATAGGATTAGTTTACAAACTAAAATGTCATAAGATACAAAAGCTACACAATTTTGGAAGAATGGCAGGCTTCTGCCTCAGAGCCAGTCCCCTTTAGAACACCCAGAGAATAACCCTGCCACCCTCTGCCAGGCCAGCCTGACCCTAGGTTGTGCCTGGAGTTCCTCCTCCCACCCAAAATCCATCCAAAATTCTGTCCTTTGGGAAATGCAGGCAGCTGCAGCATGATCATCCAAACATCCTCGAGGAAGAGAGCCAGAGAGCCAGTCTGCCCATCTTTTATTTGAAATCTTCTAGCCCATGCACTCTGGAGCCCTCAGCTTCTCAGCCAATCCTGTCCTAGGCTGTTTATCTTTGCCTCAGGCAACCTCCTGCTAGGGCCCCTCCCTACTCCTCCCCAGTGATCTGATTGGATCTCTCTGTATCACCTCACTGCTTCACTAATAAACTCTTTCACTTTAAACTCTACGCTGGCTCATGTTTGAATTCTTTCCTGCGTGATGCCAAGAACCCACATTGGTTTGTGGATACCTGGGTCCTAGACCCCTGAAATACCTGCAACGAACATCATAAATTTCTGGGCAGGTCATGGTGGGTTTTACATTCAAGGCCTATAAAAGGTTTATCTTTGCCTTAAGCCAGCCAGGTCCATTCTTCCTGTGCTAGATTAACACACCTTTGAAATGCCCAAAGCAATCTTCTTTTCCAGACCACAGCTCAGTGTAGACACCCTTAAGGGAGCACATAATCTTGTTAATTATCTTGAAATCCAGTCTTACAGATCCACCCTTCCCTGCTTTCTCCAACCTTCCCAATCTTCCTCACATTCCCTTCTTCTTTCCAAATGTAAAAGAAACCAGAGCACTGAGATCTTGCTTTCTTGCATGGCATCAGTGCTTTCGTGCACCACTCAAATAAGCTCTTATAAAAAAATCTGTACAGGTTTAGACATTTCTTACATTGATAAAAGCCACTAGAAATAATTCAGGAAACAACTGTATGCAAGGAAAGTAGAACATGTTTTGGGCTGAGAAAAGGTATGCAGTATGGAGATGCCTTTTTTGTGAAGGGAACTGAGTAATTTTATCTAAACTAGAACTTCTGGTTATAAAGGACAAACTAAATGTATTTTAAAAGTTGAAAAGAGAAAGAGAATTTCACCTGTGTAGTCAAGTTGGCTAAAAATTGAGTTGTTAATATGAGGGTTTTAAAATAAGCTTTGATATCAATACTGTACTTATGCTTAAGTAAAATTTAAACTCTATTTTCTTTCATCTGCTAAAAGAACAGAGTTTTCTGGAACGGCAGGCCTGTTCCTGCCTGGAAAGCAAAGATGCTGTGTGTCAGCAGCTGCGCTCTGCACCGCCCTCCCAGACCTTTGATGCTGAGTCTCCCTGATAGGGAACTGTGGTTTGCTCAGATCTTTGTAACCTTCTGTGTTTCCTTTGAAGTATCATTTCATATTTAGTCATGTTCATATTTTTGATATTTTTGACAAACTTCCCAAAATCAAATTCTAAAAAAAGTCTTTTTGACCACAAACTAACTTTGAAATTTCTCAGACATCTCCTAGAAAATCTCAATAGGTTTGTTTCTTTTCTTATAAAAAAAGAAATTGTGAACTAATTAGGCTTATTGGATATGTTAAATTAAGGCATCCCTCATTTCATTGCGTTTCTCTGTGTCGCACTTCACTGCTGTGGTGGTTTTCACAAGCGGAAGCCGTGTCGCAGCCCTGTGTCGGGTGCATCCGTTGGCACCATTCTCCCAACAGCATTTGCTTATTTCATGTCTGTGTATCACATTATGATAATTCTTGAAATATTTTTAACTTTTTTATTATTATTATATTTGTTATGGCGATCTGTGACCAGCAATCTTTGCTTTGATGTTACTATTGTTATCGTTTGGGGGCACCATGAACAACGTCCATGCAAGATGGAGAACTTAAATCGATAAATACTACGTGCTCTGACTGCTTCGCTTTCTCCCTCTCCTCAGGCCTCCTACTCCCTAAGATATAATATTGAAATTAGTCGAATTAATAACCCTACCATGGCCCCTAACTCTTCAAGTAAGAGGAAAAGTCACATCTCTCACTTTAAATCAAAGCTAGAAATGATTAAGTTGATTGAGGAAGGCATGTTGAAAGCTGAGAGAGGCTGAAAGCTAGGCCTCTTGCACCAACAGTTAGCCAAGTTGTAAATGCAAAGAAAAAGTTATTGAAGGAAGCTAAAAGTGCTAGTCCAAGGAACACAAAGTGATATGAAAGTAAAACAGCCTTATTGTTGATGTGGAGAAAGTATTAATGGTCTGGATAGAAGATCAAACCAACCACAACATTTCCTTAAGCCAAAGCCTAATCCAAAGCAAGGCCCTAACTCCCTTCAGTTCTGTGAAAGAGATGAGAAAGCAGCAGAAGAAAAGTTTTAAGCTAGCAGAGTTTGGTTCATGAGATTTTAAGGGAAGAAGCTATCTCTATAACATCAAAGTGCAAGGTGAAGCAGAAAATAGTGATGTAGAAGCTGTAGCAAGTTACCCACATCTAGCCAAGCTAATTAATGAAACTGGCTGCACTAAATAATAGATTTTCAATGTGGATGAAACAGCCTTGTATTGAAAGCAGATGCCATCTACGACTTTCACAGCTAGATAGAAGTCAATACTTAACTTCAAAGTTTCAAAGGACAGGCTGACTCTCTTTTTAGGGACTAATGTAGCTGGTGGTTTTAACTTTAAGCTAATGTTCATTTACCATTCTGAAAATCCTAGGGCCTTAAGAATTGTGCTAAGTCTCCTCTGCTTTTGCTCTGCAAATGGCACAACAAAGTCTGGATGACAGCACATCTCTTTACACCATGGTTTATTGAGTATTTTTTTAAGACCACTATTGAGACATAGTGCTCAGAGAAAAAAGATTTCTTTCAAAATATTACTGCTCATTAACAATGCACCTGGTCACCCATGAGCTCTGATAGAAAGGTATGTGGTTAACATTGTTTTCCATTCTGCAGCCCATTGATCAGGAGTAATTTCAACTTTCAAGTCTTATTATTTAAGGAATATATTTCATAAAGCTATAGCTGCCGCCGATACTGATTCCTCTGATGCACCTGGGCAAAGTAAATAGAAAACCTCTGGAAAAGATTTACTATTCTAGATGCCATTAAGAAAATTCTTGATTCATGGGAGGAGGTCAAAATACCAACATTAACAGGAGTTTGGAAGAAGCTGATGCCAACCCTCACGGATGACTTTGAGGGGCTCAAGACTTCAGTGGAGGAAGTAGCTGCAGATGTGGTGGAAAGAGCAAGAGAACTGAGTTAGAAGTGGGGCCTGAAGATGGGACTGAATTGCTGCAATCTCATGATTAAACTTTAATGGGATGAGCAGTTAAATACTTTTTTGGATGAGCAAAAACAGTGATTTCTTGAGACAAAATGTACTCTAGTGAAGAAATGACAGCAAAGGATTTAGAATGTTACATAAACTTAGTTGATAAAGCAGCAGCAGGTTTTGACAGGTGGACTCCAACCCTGAAAGAAGTCCCGCTGTGGGTAAAATGCTACCAAACAGCACCACATGCCGCAGAGAAACTGGCCATGAAAAGAAGAGTCAATCGATGTGGTGAACTTAATTGTCTCACTTTAAGAAATTGTCACAGCCATCCCAACCTTTAGCAACCACTGTCCTTACCAGGCAGCAGCCATCAACACTGAGGCAAGAACTACCACTAGCAAAAAGATAATGACTCGCTGAAGGCTCAGATTATGGTTAGTATTTTTTAGCAATAAGTGATTTTTGAATTAAGGTATATACATTTTTTTTTAGCAGGTAATGCTATTGCACACTTAATAGACTACAGTATAGTGTAAATATAACTTATATGCCCAAGAACCAAAACATTCATGAGACCTTATTGCAATATTTGCTTTATTGCTGTAGTCTGGAACTGACCCCACAGTATCTCCAAGGTGTGCCTGTTCATGAAAATCATGGTCAAATAAGAAGTGACATTAAGCCTTCTTCATGTTGTGTCTATATAAATATGTCCTAAGTGTTCCAGAAATTGTGTGAAATTCCTGAAAGTCTGATATGTCCTGGCAGAAGATGTTGTCAGTCGTCAAGACTGAAGCTCACACCAAAAAAACTAAACCTGATACTCAGGTTAGTACCCAGCTGACTTTCATAGAAAGGCAGCAACACAGTATCTATGAGTGATTGTGACACATGTGGATGCCAGTTTGACATCCTGGTGTCCTTGTAACATGGCAACAGTCTGCCCCTGGGCCAGAGAAATTAGGATAAGTCATTGTTTTGGCTGTATATATATTTTTAAGATATTATTTGTTTCTTTTTAGAGAGAGAAGCTACAGGGAAAGAGACAGAGAAACATTGATGTGTGAGAGAAACATTGATGTGTGAGAGAAACATCGATCAATTGCCTCACGCACGTGCCCCAATCAGGGACTGAACCTACAACTCAGGCTGGGAATTGAACCGGCAGCCCCTCACCTTGCAGAATAACACCCAGCCAACTGAGCCACGCCAGTCAGGCCAACAATGGCTATATATTAAACAGTCAGGGCTATGGGACCAGTTCCTGGCAAACTCCATTTTTTGGTTTTGCATTTCTGTACCTACCATAGTGCATTTCAGATAACTCAAATTATGAATAAATATCTGTGAGGGGACTTCTACAAAAATGTTAAACCAATCTCCAACAATGTCTGACCTGCCAGGTCCATAAACCTAAATAACCTATTTTTGTCTTTAGAGGGCTCAGACCTCCTCCCTTTGGGCCTGCAGCTTGATTTCGTTCAGCTGCCTCCTAGCATGGGCTATCAGTGTGTTCTTGTTGTCATGTGTATGTTTTCTGGATTGGTTGAAACCTTCCTCTCTTGCAAGATGATGCCCTCAGGGTGGCAAAGAAACTGTTAGAGAATGTGTTTCCCACTTGGGGTATGCCTTCCATAATTCCCAGTGACTGATATGTTCACTTCACTGGACAAATTGTAGGAACCTTAATGAGGCCTTGCAAACTTCTTGTAATTCTCACTGTACTGTCACCCTCAGTCATCAGGCAAGGTCAAGAGAACTAATAAGGTCCTCAAACTTAAAATTTCTAAACTTGCCAAAACTACTGGACTTTCCTGTATTGCCTTTGATCTTTCTGACTGTTCACAGTTCCTCTTTGGGAAACAAACTCACTCCACATGAGCAGTCACCAGCCAACCAATGTCTGCTGGTGTACAGCCTTCTGCTGGTGCCTTGGCTCAGGCTAATATGATCAGCTCCTGTAAGTCTCTGATGTCTTATGCTCATGCCTATCATCAGCTGATCAAAGAAGCTGTCCCAGATCCCAAGTTAAAGGATCCTGTTGGTCCCGGTATACAGCCTGGTGACTGGGCTTTCTAGAAATGTCAATCAGAGGAAGATAGCCCCATTGAAAGGAACAGTACCTTCTTGATCGGTGCTGTAAAACTAGAAGGCATTGAACCTTGGATACACATCTCATAGCTAACGAAGGCTCCATCTGACACATGAGTCTGTGCAGATGCTGGAGAACTTTGAATCAAAATGTGGAGGAAGAGAAGTATCTGTTACTGAGGTAGATGACAGATCAAGCTGCTATTTTTCTTCTGTTACTCTGACACTGACCTGGAAAGATAATGCCCATTCGTCACCCCTACACTCCCATGGCTGTACAGATCAGATTTGTCCCCACTCTCTAAGAAACCCCATCAGCAGCGCTCATCTTTGCAGGCATTTGGGATGACTTTTATGCTAGGAGATTCTTTTCCCACATGTGCTAAAAAGCTGACTAACCCTGTGCTTAAATGAGTAAACACAGCAGTTCCTAAAAATGAGTTGCCTATTAAGGTGATGCTAGTTCAGCATTTTAAAATGATCTCCGACAGTTTGCAAAATACAGACTTTTTGGATAAGAAACACATGAGAGTTCTCCCAATTACCCTTCTTTGTTACTCAAATGTGGCCTCAAGCTGTTTCTGGTCTGTGCACTTTCCCTCTCATGTGAGACATGATATCCAGGAAAGGGGAAAGGTTCTTCCTGGCACCTTGTCCCTTGGAAAACCTGACTCTTGGTCAGTGATGCTTTCAAAGAAAGATCTTGGTCAAAAGGAAAGTTGTGAAAAATCAATGAAGGAAACCTCAACTAAAATTGTAGTCAGGAAGGCCTATATAGAGGGAACTCTCATGCTGCTGCTCCTCATCAATTGCCCCAAACAGGAAAAGATGTACCTTGCATCTTCAGCCAGGAGGTGGTACCAGTCTGTACTACCTCAGCAGGAGGAAGGGAGATTTTCTTGTTGCCTAGCAACAAGTCCAGCCAATGGAAATGCTACAACTGATCCAATAAGAAGCCGTAGTCTCCCTGAACTCTTACTTTCCTTCAACTTTTCTTTTTCTAATGACTTTCTTGCCCTACTGTTATTTTTATTTAAAAAAAAAAAACTTTCTTTTTGTTTAACTCCTTGGAGTATCTCTGCCGGGTGAGATACCGCCTGACTCATGAATCATTTAATAAAGCCAATTAAATCTTCCCATTTACTCAGCTGAATTTTTATTTTGAACAAAACCATATTGGTTTTTTTTTGTTTGTTTTAACACAGCAAACTTTAAGGAAGCCTGTTGACATCAAGGTTGTGAAAGCACTGATTATGAGCTTTTAGAAGCTTCATGGAAGCACAGCCAGGACTCGGGAGAGAAGGTGGTGTCAGAGGGAGACAAAAGCACTTTGCCCAGTCCCAGGCCCCCACCTCCTGAGACAGAGCCTGGCCACAACCATGGGTGGGCCAAGTGACCTCGGGCTCCTTGGGCTTTTACCTCTCCACTTCGTATCTCTGTGTCCTTACGCATAAAAAAGAATTGTAACCATGCCTCCCGCCAGGGCGGTTGTGAAGTTGGTAACAGGAGTTAGCACATGTACTGTGCTTAGTGCCAGTCTTGACACAAGTAGGCGCTCATAAAATGTTATTTTTTATTATTGTCATCGAACATTAGCTAGTGGATAGACCAAGTCAGAGAAGAGGGAACATTTTTCTCGTTACCTACACATTACTCTGTTTACATTTTTAATGATACTTCTTCCCACAAACTCACCAAAAAGGCTGTGAGACTCTGAGACCCCAGGTCAGCCAGGACCATCTCCCTGTCCTGTGGCTTTGTTTCCACACCAGCCTGGTGGCCCAGTATGGGTTCTTCACATAAAGGACCTTTAGCCCTGGGTACAGAGTAGGTAAGATCACATGCTGTCTACTTTCCATTGCAAGTGACAAAATCCACTACAGATTGGCTTCCTGAGTCACATATTGAATGAGCTTAGAGGGCAAGTGACCTGAGGGCAAGGCTTGATGCAGGAGCTCAACAATGTCCTCAAGGCTGTGTTTCCTGTCTCCGCTCTGCCTTCCCCTGCTGGTCCTACATGGCTGCTAGCACTATGTGCTTCTTTTTCTCAGCCAGTCAGGTCTGGTCCACTACAGCTGCTTGAGCATGCTTCCAGGACCCTGGGTTGTCATGGTTGGCTGGCCTCTTCTCCTACTACAGGAAGCAATTCAAGATCAGGACTTGGCTCTTAGGTCTCAAAATCCCCAATGCTTACCACAGACCATGGAATACCGTGGATGCTTCAAGGTGTGCTGAAAATGACCAAATTCAGGCCGTTCAGTGATGGTTCATTCTAACAAATGCTCTCCAAGCAACACTTGAGAGCAATGGTATGGATACACTGATTCTTTAGCAGCACCGTGAAGCTCCTGCTTCAGCACTTGCTGCCGATAGAAGTTTCCAATGAAAGGAAACCTACCATGGGTGACTCGCATGTCTGTGGGCTTTTAATGGGCATTAGGTCAGGTGCCTAGATTGTCCCTTTGACATTTTCTGCAGGGGCTGTGCAGGGTCAGAAAATGCACCCAGAGAACATACAGGCAAAGCACAAAACTGAGTCTTTGCTGGGCTGTGTTTGTGGCATCTGAGTATGTGCACATATGTGAGTGTGGCATCTGAGTGTGTGCACATATGTGAGTGTGGCATCTGAGTGTGTGCACATATGTGAGTGCACATATGTGAGTGTGTGTACATTAACCTGGTTCTACCCCTCCCCCATCCTATCCTAGTTCTTAGGAACACATCCTGGAATCAAAATAGAAATTAACAAGGATAATAGAGTTGATTTCCACCCAACTTCAGAAACTGATATGGAGATGTAAAACTCTGTATAAATCCTGCTTGCAATAGGTAGCCTTCAAATTGTTTTATAAAATAAATATTACATAGTACCTACATATCCGTGGATATAACTCAAACAAGAGCTTCTAGACCCCTACCCTTCACTGCCTGCCATATACTTGCATATACTCTATGTGATTTTTTTTGTTGGTAATGCTTGTTACCACCCATGAAATTGATTTCACTGCTTATCAGTGGGTCCTCCCCATCTTGCTGTTTTATTTGTATTTTTATTTTTTATTATGAATTTTAGAAAGAGGGGCAGAGGGAGAGGAAGGAAGGGAAGGAGAGAGAAACACTGATTTGTTGTCCTGCTTATGTATTCATTCATTGGTTGATTCTTGTATGTGCCCTGATGGGGGATCAAACCCACAACCTTGGTATATTGGGACAATGCTCTACCCAACTGAGCTACCCCACCAGGGCCTCCCATCTTACTGTTTTAAAATCATCTTAGAGCATCTCCCCCCCACTCTAGGGTTTTGTAGAGGTGAGCACAAGAGGCTCACCTTTGGAGAAGGAGATGACAATCAGGGCATGGGCTCCAGAGAGGAGACAACTGGCTCTTATAAAGCCATCAAGTAAAGACCCTATTGGCCATGGGCTGCCTCCAGAAAAGTGGAGACTGGCCTTCAGCTGAAACCAAGGAGGCTGCAGCTTTGTCTTTACAGAAGTAGAGAAGACTTCCCTCTCCCCTCCCGTCCCTCTCCCTCTCTCCCTTCCTAACTTCCATTCCTCATCCAAGTCCAGCAGGAATTCAGCAGCTCAGTCACTACCAGGACCTGGCTGAGTTGGCTTCCCGTCTGGATCCTGCCCCTCCCTGGCTCACAGCCATGGCTGAGCCCCATCCTCCTAGGCCTCTCCATTAGCAGCTGGCTGGATGGGGCGGGGGGAGGGGGGAGGCATTGGCTGGAGGGAGAGCTGTAGATGTTGGTGTTTGTTTTAATGCTTTCTAGAGTACAGCCTACACCAAGCATATAATTTTAATTTTATGATATCAACATTTAGCTTCAGCAATGGAAATGTCAACTTTAATTATTTTCAAGGAGTCTTGATGGCTCTGGGAATAAATCAATATAAATAATATTTTCATAAACTCTGAATCATATTCCTAATTGTATCATATCTATAATGCTATATTTATATTCAAAACAATTTTTCTTTGCATCTTAGCAATTAATTATTGCCAAGTGTTCGGTTTTCTGTCCCCCATTGCTGTCAGCTCAGAGCCAGGAACTGGGGGGCAACACATTGACACAGGGGCCATGTCCCTTCCCAGGACCATTGCTAATTCTATGGCCCAAAGGGTCAGGATCAGTATAGTGTGTCTTCCCCAGAAAACCATCCCCTCTCCTCTCAGTGCATTTATTTTGCTCACCCCTCTGGCCCACCATCTCCAAGAAGCATCCAAGAAGATGAGCCGATGAGTGCTGTGTGAGTGTAGAGGAGGGACCCATCCCTACCAGGTGCGGTGGCCAGAACAGCACCTGGTAGGGATGGGTCCCTCCTCTACACTCACACGGCACTCATCGGCTCCTATCTACCACTCCCTGGGCAGACAGTGGGGCAGGTGAGGTGACACCGCCAGCTTGGGATTTTTCCAAGCTGTGCCACCCACCAGCTGTGTGACTCTGGACAGCCAACCAGTGGCAGTGCCAAAGGGTCATCTATCAGGAAGGTTCTTACCTTCAGGTCACAGAGAGTGACACCAGTGGATCTGAGCAGAAATGGAATTTATTAAAAGACCCCAGGAAGCTCAAACTCTGCAAGGGCCAGAGAAGGTGACCTGGATGCAGTTGACCGAGCAGTCTCAAATCCCACAGGGCCTCTGTGGCCTGCACTGCAGACAGACAGGCGCAGATGTTGGGGAGCTGCTGGATGCTTCTGGAAAAACAGCTGCTTTGGAAACCTGACATGGCCAGGCCACCACTGTTGCCACAATGGAGGCTTCTCCCATCTCTAGCCACCTCAAGGCCTGGGGTGCTATGCATCATGAGTGCGGACTGGGGCTTGTACCCCAGCCAAGCTGCAAAGGAGTATGGAAAAGTATCTGATATTTTGCATTTCAGTAAAAAGAGGAAGACTTTCTGCTTATTATCAGTGGGCGGGGGGTTGGCAGGGGCAGCTCTCCGGGCAGAAGAGGGTTCAGACACTGGGAAGCTAAGAACAAGGGCAAACAGCCCCACTGCAGCTAAAGATTTCCCTCTGCCTGATCACCAAAGTCCCTCCACAGCTATTTTGTTTGATGTCAGCACTTTTCAGTAAAGAACTATGTACACAAATGCAGCTCCAAGGGCCTCCTCCCCCTCCAATCTGATTCCTGCCACGAGCTTCCAGTCACGTTTCATGTCCCCAGATGGACGGACCTACAGGGAGAATGTGCAGAAGTGTCACCAGAGCGGGTCCTAGCCAAGGCAAGTCCTAACCCTACACAGTCCTGGATGAGCAGGTTCTTGAAGCAAGCAGGAAAAAATTCAAGACTCAAATTCAGGTGAAAGTGAGAGTGAGTTTACTAAAGCTTAGGTTAAAGAAACCAAAAGTACACACCTCAGGAAAGAAACACAGGCAGGCGTGCTCAAAGGAGAGCATGCACTGGCATCCTTCGTCCTGAGGGTTTTTACCTGTATTCTGTAGGCAGGAACTCTCAGGGAGGTCCCAGAGGAGGACCTCAACAGAATATTCATTAGATTTCTAGGCATGTTTTTAGTATGCTGATGCATCAAAATGACCCTACAGACAGTAGGGTCAGGGGTCAGTCTCCAGTTAGTTTCATCTTTATCTTGGATTAATCTGGCTCTTTGTTGCTGTTGTCATCTATCTTCCTGACTAAGATGATTTAAAAACCCCCTGCTCTTAGGTATCTTTGGTTAGGGAGGATAGGTTTAAACTACCTGCTCTCAGGGATCTTTGGTCAGGGAAGGTAGAGTCTTGAGATTTATCAGCTGGCTATTAATTATTCAGCTGTTTTGGCCATTTAGCCATTTGTCTCAGTTTCCTCGTTCTGCTTGCCAAGGGATTTTTCTAGTTCCTTACCAACCTGCCTCAGTCCCACGACAGTTGCATTTCTCAGTGCGAGTGGATAATTGGCATTCTGGTTTTTAGAAACAGGTCCCTTGGGAGATTACAGCCTGTGAACCAGGACCTCAGGGCCAGTCCCAAGGCTGGTAACATGGCTTCAGTCCCCGGTGGAGGGATGGTGGCCGTTTAGACAGCTGCTGGCCCTGCCCATGACCCCGACCCAGGAGCGCCCTTCCATTCCACAAGTGTGGTGACCAAGGTGCCCTCAGTCAAACTTGCAGCCTTTGTGACATCACTCATGCAAAGGTTTAAGAAAGGACAGGTCCATCAAGTGATTTATTAGAATATCACCTTCACTTAAAAAAAATGAAATTATATTCAGTTGGTGCTCTCTGGGAAATTCCAGACCCACCCCTCCTTAGTGGCAATATGAGGATCACTGGGAATGTAGCAGTTGTGGGACTGCCTGTGGGACAGATGAATGAGTGAATAAATGGTTGGATGGATGAATGGAGAGCCTGCCCTGCCAGCCCGAAGCAGGGGAGGGGAGTCAGAAAGGGGCCCACAGTCTTGGGGAGGGCATATTGGGGGTAAACCGGTCTCTGGCTTTGAACAATCCGAGCACAAGACCATCCCTTCTTTGTCTGAGATTGTTGGGGGGTGAATTGGGGTCTCACCAGAGGTAGCACAATGGGTGAGATGATTTCCTGGATCCCTTTCTTGGAAATTTCTCTAAAGATGCCTGAAGAGCCAGCTGGATCAGGTGAAAAAGCAATAGGAGGGCAGAAGGCAACAGGACCGTTATCCCATGCACACCATTAAAAGGAATCTATCCAAGGCACCAAATTATTTTCTCACGCATGAAGACAAAAAAGGAAAATGTGAAAGCTCTTCTTTAACACTGTGTTCCTTCTAACAAAGAAAAAGAATACAAGTATCTATACTGCAGAGTTATTTGGTTTGATTATTATACCCAGGGCAACCAATTCATATTATTCCTGAGCAAGATTCTCTGAAAGTAACTCCACATCCTGTGGGCCATTAATCTCCAATATCCAAGGGTTAGGGGAGTATGTTTGTTCCTGGAGAATGTTATCTTCAACTTCCCCTGAGAAGTTTCTTCTCTATGGCTGCATTGGTTCACATTTACCTCCTTTGCCCCTGACTAGTCCCTGTCCCCTCCTCCCTCCTACCTGTCTAGATTTTCCATTACAAGCAGCTGCAAATAAGAAGGGTCTGCAGGAGGGAGGCCCCAAATAGGACTTCCTCACCCATGAAAAGGGGCTGTGGATGGCACTGCAGCCTGGAAGCCACATGTACCTCCTGTGCAGGGGAGAGGAAGCATGTAGGGGGAAGGGACCAACAATGAGGTGAGGCTGTGGCCAGCTCAGGTCAACAGTCTCAGGGGAGGGAAGCAATAGGGCTACAAATGTGTTTCTTTTCCTGGAGCTTGCCTGAGAAGCCATGGTGGGGACAAAGTGGGTAGGAGTGGGAGGAAGCTGGGAGGTCCAGCCTGGCGGATGATGCTCAACTGAGGTTGTAAAGGCAAGTCCCTTTGCTCCTACCTGGGCCTTTCGCATTGGCTGACAAGAGGCCTGGCTTGAAGGACCTGTGGAACAGAGTAGAAAAAGAAGGTGGGGAGCCATAGCAGAGGACTTGACGGGTGGCCCAGAGCAGCTGGCAGGTGGTCCAAAGAAGAGTGGCTTTATACCTTTATGCTAGCATGGGTGCTGGCCCCAGGGAGAGCTTAAACTGCATGTGGCAGCTTAAAATAGGATTATGTCAGACTGTCTGAGACTCCCAGTGGTGCTAGGGCCATCTGCAAGGTGGCCATGCTGGGCTGGCTGAAGAGCTGTCCCTGAGGGGACTGTGTACAAGATGGTATGGGAAGGGAGTGCTTGGAGGGCCAGTGGAAATTCTTTGCTTCTGCCTGCCATCCCAGGCCCTTGTCAGGCACCCCCACATCCCATAGAAAATATCCGAAACTGTTTGCATGGGTAAGGTGGGAGGAAGAAAGATGGGTCCCAAGCCTAGAGCAAGGGCCCCTCACTTGTTGACCCCTCCTTTCCTGCTTGGGGCCACCATCCCAGAATGTACCTCCCTCCCCACATCAATTTCTTCACCTCTTCAACTATTCTCATTTTAAAGACTACAGAAGTTGTTAGGGTGACCAGTAACGTGGGCTGTGAAAGCTTTCACGAAAAATAGAAAATATGGAGAGCAAAGTTTATTCACTTTCCGAGAGAGGAAAGGGGCCTAAGTGTGGAGAGTTGCATTGGCCCCAAAATATTGGGGCTGTGAGCTTTTATTGGGTTATAAAGGGTGAGGGGGTTGTAGTGGAGTAATCAGGGCTGTCACAGAATAGGGTGCTTCCGTTGATTTGGTGCAGGCTTCCGTTTGTTTTGATGTTATCTTTAAGTTGAGGGTCCAGTCTCGTGATATGGCGTGTCCTGTTTTACCAGTTTTCAGAACATCTGAGCTTTTAGGGAGCTTTTGATAATTATCCCATCCTGAGAATAGAGACTCAGAAAAATAACATTTAGTTACACCTGACAGGGTCAAGGAAAGGACAGCTAGCTCTGGTAAAGAGGGCCTGAAAAGAGCTTTTTGTCCTTTTAAAAGGGTGATCCTCTCTTCTACCCCTTCAGCCAAGAGATACTAAGTTTTGGAGACCATGTGCTCCTTCCTTCCAACAGGTGTTGGTGGTCCTCTTCTGAAAGTCCTGGGGCCTCAGCCTAGGATCTGTGCTGAATTTAATTCCACTGGCAGTGTGCTGGCAAAGCCAAACCAGCTCAGAGCCAAGCTCAGGCTTTGGTGTACTTGGAGGGCTCTCCTCAGTTAGGCTTCAAGACCACAGCCCATGTCTGCAGTCTGGGCCTGATGCTCAGCTTCTCTTTGGCTCTGCTCTCTGGCCTCCACTTCCTATCTCCCACCTGCCACCCCATACCAAGTCCTAGTTCCACATTTTTTCTGCTAAGATATCCCAGCTGATCAGGAAAACTATGTCCAATAGGAGCTCTAGCCCTAAACAATATCTTAGAATATAGCAGCCTTTGCCCCTCCCTGGAGACTTACTGTCCTATCCTGGAAATCACCTTCCCAGCAGTGAAACTGGCTTTTCCTCCCCTGCCACCTCCTTACCATCTCCACCTGTTTGACGTTCAGGGCCCCGAGCCCCTGCATTGCTATTCTGTGCTCCCATTGCTTGTTGACCTTCTACAATTCACTCCTGCCCCAAGGGCCTGATTCTCTTTATCGATAAAAGCGGGAGATTAGACTCCATCACCTGGGGTGCCTTCAAGCTAAGATTCTGTTTATGTGATGAAGTTATGTATTACAATAGACCCAGTTTTCTTTCTTGATAAAATGCAGAGAGAACAATAAATCCACAGAGACATGAATTGTTGAGTATAAAGAGCTCACTTTGTCTTTTCCGGGATGAACAATGTTATCCACCAGCCTGGAATGCAGGGCTCCCCATCCCCCCACATCCCTAGTGTCTCCATAGCCCCCTCCCTACAGGGTTGTTGGGAGAAAGGAACAAGATGCTCTATGTCCACGTGTCCTGTCCCCAGGAAAGGCCAATGAGGGCATTCGGACATCACTACCCGTTCAGTTCAACCACAGGCGGATGACGGCCCACCATGGTCCTACCTTCCAGGGGTCAGACTCAGGCCTCATGGAGTCCTCCTCATGTGATGAGAGCACGGGCCTCCCAGGGGCTGCATGTGTGGCAGAATTAACCACTGGCCAAAGGGCCGGGGCAGTAGCAGGACAGGGACAGTGAGCCCGCCGTGGAGCACAGGGCAGTGGGCCCTGCAGGAGGGGCAGGTAGGGTAGGAGGTGATGAGCCTGAAAGCAAGGCAGCCACATCTCCATGGCCCGACAAGGGATTTCTTGGAATCCTTGCAGAGAGAGAAAGTCATCCATGAGTACAACAGATGCCCCCCAGCAGAGGTAGAGGGGTTCCCCCCACTTTTGGGTCCAGAAGAAAAAGGCTGGGGTCCTGGCCTAAGTCTGTGCAGAGGGCAGTTCTAAATTAGGGGGCAAAAAAGGGTGCTTTTCTCCCTCTGTGACACAGGCCACCATGCTTTCTACTATGTGACCTCACTAACAGGCCCAAGGGTATGAGACCCACGTAGCTCCCTCTCTATTGGGGGTGGTATATCCTGAGGCGGAAGCAAGTAGAAAGGAGCAAAGCCAGAGGTGGGTGCAGGCTGAGAGCCCTGCCATGTCTCCAACAAGCCTGTCTCCAGGAGGCCAGCCACCTGTTGACCCCCAAGAGCCCCATTTCCCAGGTGGTCCCCCTTCCAATTGCCAGTTTCTGCGAGGACACTTGTGTAGACTCTAAGAGCCTGAGCAGCAGATCTGGGATGGCACTTGGGATGGAGTGGTGTGGGTGCTGCCTAGAGGACCAAGGATGGAGCCCAGGGCTTGGGGCTGGCCGCACTGCGGTGAGGCTTGGAGGCAGGTCAGGGGTGAGCTCAAAGTGGAGGTTGTGAGCTCATGATGCTCAAAGCTTATTATTAGTAACAACAGCAATCCACCCATATGTAAACCTCACACTGTTGCCTGTACTTTTTGCATAATTCTACCAGGTCTTATATCAACCCAGTGCAACAGCCAAGGTAGGCAATTTATCTCCATTTTACAATCAGAGAAATGGGCTTGGAGAGGTCAAGGACCTTTGGGACCAGAAGCTTGAATGAAACAGGAGACTAGCAATGTCCCCACCAATGAACTTTTCTCAAGACTGTCCACAGTCCCTTCTTGCACCCCTCTTCCTTCTCAGGGCACCATCTCTCCCTGCCTTGGGGCAGGAAGGGGTACTACCTAGTCTCTGGCAGAGATGGGGGTCAAACACCACCCACCTGAAGTCAGGGAGTCAGAGCCCTTAGACCTGCATGGCAGCCTCTTGCCACATGTGGGTACTGAGCACCTAAAATATGGCTGCTCTGAGTTATGATGTACTGGAAGTATAAAATAGAGTGAGTTTCAGAATTCTGTATACACAAAAAGAATACAAAATATTTCATTAACAATTTATATTGATTGCACATTAAAATGATAATTTTAGGGGTGGGGGGAGACTGTCGCCAGGTCTAGTCTATGACTCCCCGCACATTAAGATCAGGAGCATTTCAGAGAGGAGCTGGTCATAACCCTGGGCTAGGCCACCTCTCCTCTGTGCATCATGGATCCTTAGGAGCTGCTCTCAGACAGCTAAGCAACCAAAGGGGCCCCGGAGGCTCCTGGCAGCAACAGCAGGCATCACATGTGTGCAGGTGGCGGGGCACGGCCATGGCGGACAGAGCCCTTTGGCTCTGCCTGGTATTCTTTCATCTTAACTTGGAGCCAGCAGCTTATTTTCTTCATGGAATAAAGATACATCTCTCCGCTCCAGAAAACAACGTTTAGCATCTCATTCTTTTTGCGGGGCAGGGAGGTTTCATCAACAAAGCATTTGTGTTGCAGATGGCCTGCCAGATGCCACATTTCCCTCATGCTATCACCTTATAAGCAGATTCTGTCAGGTTCTAGGAGTAAAAGCTTAATTAACAAGTGGTGTGTACAATTATGTACTTAATTATCTACTGCTTTTATTTCTTTGTTTTTTCTCGTTTTGCAAAAGTTTGGCAACAATTAGAGGCAACTGTTCCCTAACACAATTTCTCTCTGTACTTTGTGCGTGAGTGCGTGCATGTGTGTGTGTGTGTGTGAGAGAGAGAGATTTGGAAACTGCTGGTGTAGTGAGTGGAAGTCTTTCTCTTTTCTCCCCTAGTCCACCACTTAGGGCAGGCAGGCTCAACAAGGGCGCCCCCTAGACTCACTGATCTAAACCTCTGGGAGGTGGCCAGGCCTGTACGTTTCTAGAGAGCTTCCTGTGGTACCAATCTGCACTCCAGCTGGGAACCCAGATCTGGGCCTCCCTCTCAGGCTGATCCTCTTCTCATTCTTTCTCCATCTCTCCCTGTTGGTCCATCCTGGAGGACAATGGTGTGGCTGGACTAGGGTGGTGAAAAGACAGGAGGTGCTAGGGGAACAAGGGACAATCCTGCCTCAGGTTAAGGATAGTGGCAGCTTTAGGGAGCCAAGCACAAAAAGCGAGATGGCCTGGAATGGAACAGGAGAAGGATCAAATTGGAGGGAATTTGATGGACTGAAGCCACACCCATGATTTGGGGCTTAGAAAGAAGTGATTAATTTTTTAATGGTTAAAATGATAATATTTTTGTTATATGTATACTACCACAATTTATTTTTAAAAGATTTTATTTATTTATTTTTAGAGAGAGGGGATGGGAGGGAGAAACTGAGGGAGAGAAACATATCGGTTGCCTCTGACACTCCCTCATCTGAAGACCTGGTGCAACCCAGGCATGTGCCTGACTGGGAATCGAACCAGCGATCTTTTCGTTTACATGTCCACACTCAGTCCACTGAGCCATGCCAGTCAGGGCAGAAAGAAGTGGCTGATTTTTCCTGGAAGGATCTCTGTGTACATCCGAGTGACCTGAGGGGCAGGCAGCCATGTCTCTAGTGCAGACGTCATTTGTAAACATCAGTGCAGGACGTGTCCTGTTTTAAGCAAACCTCCCTCAGAGTTTAAAACTCATTTATCAATACATGGTGACAGAGGTGGCCCCAGAGCTGATAGCGAAGTCTGAGACATGGGGGAGCAGCCCATCTGGCTTCTCAGAGGGCTTGGGATTCCTCAGTTGATGGACTGGGCCCCAGGGCCCCCTGGACTCAAACATCCTCCCATCCTTGTCCACCGACGTTAGCTGGGGCTGGGCACAGTCAGGAGAGGCCTGGGAGGGTGTGTGCAGGAAGGGAGAAGATGCAGGAGCAAAAGAATTACAGGATCAGGAGCTCAGGGCTCCCCTTTCCCTCTGCAACTCAAGGGGAAACCTGATGGACATTTCCCTGAAATGAGACAGATGAAGCCACACTCAGCCCCGCAGCCAGGAGCCCTTAGCTATGCTACTCCTCTGTCCCTCAGTTTCCCCACCTGCAGCAAGCAGCAGGGGTGGGATGAGTTCTTTTGGCTCTGCTTCATCCGCCATACAATTCTGTGTTCTGTGGACACCCCCTTCTCCTACCTCTTAATGAGGAGCCCACCACAGTCCACGAGGCTGTGTGCCGGGAAAAGAAGGGCAAAGGCCAGTCTGGGCCCCTGACCTTGTAGTATACTCAGACCCAGAACAGGGCTTGGTATGCGCTAAGTTCTCAGTAGGCATCTGGTCAATTAGCGAAAATTGACTAGACCTGCTGTGGCAACTTTGCCACACTTGTGGTCCCTGTAAAGACAGCCTTTCTGCCCCAGACAGCGCCTTAGTTATGTGTCCGTGGTCTGGTCTGAGCTGACCAGGGCAGCCCATTGAGACAGTCAACTTGAGATGTGGCCTGGGGTGAAGAGATGAAACAGAGCGAATGGATTGTGCTTCTCAGAAAGTTGATCTGGGAAGTACTCAGCATCAAGGAGGGTCAAAGCTGAAGGGAATCATTGGGAGGAAGAGGGGTAATGAAGAGCGAGAACAAGCAACAATGACGAGGGCGCAGGAACCAGGTGGGAGCAGCTGTCCTGAGAGGGCACCTCCCCCGGCCCGGGCACGGAGGTCTGGCTCAGCCCCAGGGACCCTCTTCTCTACTTCCGCTGCCTTAGTGCCCCTCGCCACCCCTGTGAATCTGTGCAACCACCCCTGCCCTGTCCAACCTTCCCCTGTAGTTTCTGTCAGAGTCAGGGAAAGCCTCGGGGGGAAAAAAAACTTGAAGGGATGGAGGCAGGGTGTGTGTGCAGCTTATCACACACAGTGATAATCACGACCCAGAAGTCCAAATCTGACTAGCCTCAAAGGCAGAACAATAATTTGGGGAAGAGTGAGGGGTCCATTCATCCAAGCTGGGGTTCAGGGAGAAGTTTGAGAATTACCTTCAGGGCCCCAGAAGGAGGCTGAAAAGATAATCACAGGTCCAACTTCCCCTGCGGGGGTGGGGCTTGGGGTGGGTGAGGCAGCTGCCAGAGGAGGTGGGACAGTGAGTGGGGAGGGGAGAGTGATCCAGAACCCCACCCCCACACACACGGGATGACTGGGCGTTTCATGCTTTTGCTGAATAAGGCAACACTGTGCGGTCCAGCCTAGGGATGCTCCCTCCTGGTAGGACCCTAAGGGAACAACTGCCCGGCCTTTCACCCAAACAGAAAAAGTCCTCTTCAAATGTGGGTTTTTCTAGGCTTAAGGGAGTGTGTACTCCCTTTCCAGGTGCCTCACCTGGAAAACAAGATGTGCCCTTGAGAATTTGTCCCAGGGCGCACACATTCTAAACCTGTAGGCTCTCTTAGCCCTCAAAAAAAATCATGTTTTTAACTGTCCAACCCTATTTTTAATTCAAATAAACCTGGAATGCTTGGCAAACTATCTTTTACATTAAAATGCATTCTTTCATAATGTAATGGCATTTAACCTCCCTTTCATGTATCAAATTTGTAATGTTCTTAATCATAAAAAAAAAAAAAACCTCCACCAGGTATGGGGACATGGTGTGGCATCAGGCTGCAGACTGGGGACATGTCCTCTGCTGCTCTTAGTGTAGGTGATTGTGGCGTTCTTAGTCATGATGTCATACTGGGTACTGGGGATCAGAGCAGAGAGGAAGCCTCACTTCTAGCTCTCGTGTGGGTGCTGGTCACAAGCAATACTCTAACCTTACGAGTGTCCACGCTCTGGTCTGTCCCATCAGCCAGCCTCCAGCATTGTCACAGACCAGAGGCGCTGGGCCACCTATACAGCCACTGACCCTACAGGCAACACCAGCACCAATGAGTAACAGTCAACACAGGTAACTGTGCTATTCACTCAGCTTTTATTGATGCAGATTAATCCAAATCTATAATAGCCCAGTAATAACAATCACTCAGAAACAGCAATAACATCACACAAGAGAATTGAGGGGACAATGAACCCGAGTCCCAAGAGTCCAGATCAGGTTCAGGTCCAGGAGGCAGCTGGTCAGCGTCTTACAAGGCAGAGTCTAAGGCGGCTTCAGAGTCAGCTAGAGCAGGGTGGATCGAAGCAGTGGAGCATCTCTTTGCCATCTCAGCTCCTCTCGGCTGTCTCCGCTGCCTGTTCGAAGGCTTTGCTTTCATACTCTTGTATGTTGCAGTGTTGCATCAGCCTTTGATTAACACACGTTGTTTTGTGCCACTTCGATAAGCACATGCTGCTTGAGTTGCTCTACTGCGCATGGTCTGAGACGGTGACATCACCCTTCAGATAAGCAGGTGTTGTCTGCCACATTGTACTTCGCATGCTCAGGGGGCTGCGCCATCCCTCTGAGTCATTGCTCCACTGCACATCCTTTAAACACAGCTTCTTAATTGACAGGACTGAGCCATCTTAGTTTAGTCCTGCTTTCCACAGAGCTTGAGTGCCACCGGCCTGGGACCTCTCCAGTCCATAGGGGCCAACCCGCCTTCCACATCAGCCTTGCTGTACCCACAAGCCTCAGACTCTGAAGCAGACAGGGAGTCGACTGCTCTAGGAGGGGAGTCCCACAGGCATTTTGGCTCCCCAGAAGTGATCAGTGTGTGGGAGAGGCTGTCTGACCCATGCGATGCTCCTGGGGGTCAGGATGAGGAAGCCTCCAGAGGCAGGAGCCAGCTTTTTCGGAGGCTCAATACAGTGCAGCAGCTCAATAGTTGAAAGTTCCCGGCCCTGGGATGTGGTCACCCTTTCTCCTGCACCTGAGGTGTCCTCACCAGTCATACGGGGAGAGTGATGAACTGCCTCCTCCTCAGGAAGCTGGAGTCACCAGAACCTGTGAGCCACAACGGGGACCAGGGCCTTCCCCAGCTGGAGCTGGAGCCGGAGCGCAGACCTGGATGTTGGACAAGGGGCTGCAGCTCAGCACACTGCCTCCCGAGCCGACCCACCTTTCCCACCCTTGGATTACCAGGACGAGGAGCGGGTGGAGGGTACAGTGGGGCTGAGTGGCAGGGGGCAGAGATAGGAGAAGAGGCCTTGACAGCTGTTCTTCTGGAACCATGCTAGGGGAGCCAAGGCTGGAAGGGCCAGTGGAGGATGCCAGCCCTCCTGTGTCTGGGCCCTGTTTATCTCTGCCCACTGGCCGCCCTGAGGGTCCTGCCCCCACACCCTCCTACTCGAAGAGTCTGGCTCTTCAGAGCCAGCAGCTGAGGGGCTCTGAAGAGAGGAGAAGGCCCTGAGGCTTCTGAGGCCCAGAGCCAGGAACCAACAGGAGAGGAGCCTGGTTGGGCCCCTGCCGGGCAGCTCCCAAAGGCCTGACCTGTGGGCCTTGGAGGAAGATGCCTTGAACCCTTTCTTGTCTCAGGGGAGCTGAGATTCCCCCCCAGCTTCCCGTTCACATCCCCTCCAGAGTCCAGGGAATCTTCCATCCAATTTGGACCAGAATAGCCACCTGCCCCTCCCCCAGAGCCCACTTTCCACCACTCCTTCTGTGGCTCTGAGCCTGCCAGGACCATAGAGGTGGTGGGGACAGTTCTCCATGTTCTCCTTTGCCTGGAGCCTGGCCCCTGACCTCTTCCTCCCCACCCCCCTGGAAGCCAGCCACACCCCCCAGGGGATCCCCTGCCCCACTTGTGGAGGACCACACTGCAGCCACCCCAGCCTCCCTGCTTGTGCTCTGCCCTTAGAGACATGACCTGCCGAGAAGCCACAGCCCAGTGCCAGGTGGGCGGCCAGCTGGCCAGCCAGCCCGAGAGCATTCTGCAGGAGGAAGAGGGTTGAAGGGGGCAACAGAGCCCAAGGACTGAGGTGTTCACAGTCCAGCCTCAGCACCCCCAGGGGTGGAGGAGGGGCTTGTTCACCCAGGCTGGAGGAGGGAGACTTTGAAGTCATGAGCTTTCTGTGGTGCCAGCTCTGAAACAGCCTCCTTTTTGGGACTTTGGACCAGCAGGTGCCCCCACAAGCCAGGGCTTTGGGGCAGAGGGTGAGGAATGGGGTGGGGAGAGGTAAGGCAGGTCAGCAGGGGAAGGGGGATGAGAGTGAGGCCACTCAGCTGCTAGGGGCTGGGGGCAGTGATGCTTGTCAGATGTCCCCCACCCCTCCAGTCTTCTGCTACAGTCCTTTACCCCAGGCCCCAAGGCGAGAGGCTGCCAAAGGCGGAGAGCCAGAGGACAGAGGAAGGACTGGCACTGAGGTCAGAAAGGAAAGTAGAGACACCACTGGGGGAAGGGAAAAAGAAATGCTTCCCACAAGTGTGGCCCTCAGAAGACAGGGTCTACAGCCTCACCTTGCACTCCCCGGTTTGTGTCTGTGCCTTCGGGCGGTCGGTCCCTGTGTGCTCAGGGCAGCGCTGAGCCCGCAGTGGTCGCTCCTGTGACTGTGGTCGTGGCGGCATTGGTCTGTTTTGGAAGAATTGTGAGGCTATGACCTCAAAGGGTGGCTGATGAAGGGTGACCAAGTCACCGGGGGCAGGAGGGGGTGATAGGGTGTGATTTAGTCGGGGCAGCAAGGTCCAGAGGGGTGCCAGCGCTCTAGGAGGCCTGAGTGAAGAAGTGAGGAGAGCAGCGGTGGCTGCGGCCTCTGATGAGCAGGGCAGGGTAGGCGGTGTGGGGGCAGGAGGGCTCCAGCCCTGACTCCACGAGCCCCGGCCCCTGGCTCCTGCACCCAGCCCTCCACACGCACCGAGCATCCACTGAGTGTCAGACTCTTGGCAGGATGAAAGACGCTGCCCCCTGTATTCCCAAGAGGTTCCAATCCAGTGGGGAAGACCGCAGTGAACCCTGAAGGGAAGGCCTGGGGGCCAGCGCGGGCGGATGAGAAGGGCTGGGAGGCAATCTGGGCTGCCCTGTCTGCTGTTGCAGTGGTGGGTGGTGAGGCCACCCCCAGGGGTGTGGGGGAAGAAGTGGTCACAGCTCCCCAGTGTCCTTAGCTGGCCCCACTGTATTCCAGTAGCACTTCTAATTACACTCACTACTGTTTAGAAGTTTTCTTCTCTTCAGAAGTGGCTTCATGTCTGTACTTGGCATGTTCCTTACATCATGAAGTAGATGGGGCATATAAAGCTGTCCTTGTTTCTCAGATAGGGACATGGAATCCATGAGCACTCCAGGTTCAGGGTCCCTCCAAAGCAGGGGGCCATCAGACCAGGAGCCTAGGACTCCTGGCCCTCATTCAGGGTGTCTGTATGCCTCACTGGTCCCCCTCCCCCATGTTCCTCACCCAGCACAGCCCACGGTGGCATTAGAGCTGCCGTCACACCCCCTTCCCTCACGCAGACTCCTAGGGGGGCAGGACAGACTGAAATAGGCTCTTTTCCCTACTGCCTGCCCCTCCTGGGCTCTCCACCCCTCTTCCCTGGTTGTGAGCCTGAGTCCATGGCCCTCTCCTGAGGAACGGATAAGACTTCCCTGGAGGTGGATGAGCCCTTCTTCAGTGGGTCCAGGACCTTGACCTAAGCCATTTTGCCTCCTACTCCCTAATGGTCCCAATCCTTTGTGAAGGAAGCATGGTTTTTAAGAGGTCCCCTAGGGGTAAGTTCATTGATACAGGGGCCTGATGCTTGCAATTTGTGTAACTATCATAGGTACAGGTTACTGGAGGATCCCAGAGGAGGGTCACTTAGCCTGGAAGGATCAGGGAGGCTTCCTAGAGGAAGAGGCCTTGCGTAGCTTTGACACATGAATAGGAGTTAGCAGGCCCAGGGTGAAAGGACAGCATTCCAGATGGGGACAGCTTTTGTAAGAGCCTAAGGGTGAGAGAGAGCCTGTTTCCCTGGCTGGGGTGCATGGGGGCGGAGGGCCAGGATGAGAGGGCAGGGCCGGCTATACTAGAGACTGTGTTTTCTGGCCCTGACAGGGAGGCTAAGATCGTGATCCCAGAGCGCAGTGGGGTGTGGGCGGAGGGGACTCTGCAGAGGAGCTGACTTAGCAGCTGTGGCCATGAGGAAGGTTTAGTGAGCCCTGGCCTGACGTTTGTTCAGGCTAAAGCCAGAGCAGGGGATTCAGGGGGGTTCCCAGGGTTTTGACTAGAGCCACGGGAAGTTAATGGTGCCACTCACCACTGGGGAGCGTAGGAAAGGGCAGGCATGGAGGCTGACGTGCCTGGGGTGGACCCCAAACAGAGTAAACCAGCCTCAACTGTCCACGTGTGTCTGGAGCTCAGGGCAGAGGTCTGGACTGGAGATCGCTGTGAGGAGGTGGAGGGGAGAGAACCCCAGGCTGACTCGCAGTTAAGACTGAGAAGAGGCCATTAGAAGGTGGAAAACCAGAGAAAGGCTTGTGGGAGAACCAGTGGGGAGAGCAGCCCAAAGGAAGAAGTGGTCCAAGAGTCAGCGCCACAGAGAGGTCAGAGGGGAGGAGCGGCCTCAGCAGGAGCACCTGTGATGGGGGGCGGGGGCGGTGCTGACGTTCTGTCCTGTGGGTGGAGGAGTCAGCGAAGGTGAGAACTTACAGAGGCAGAACGGGGTCTCCGTGCTCTGGAGAGGCTGCGTGGGAAGGAGGAAGCCGTGGGGATGGCTGAGGGTGGTAGCCAGGCAAACACAAGGTTAAAGGAGCGATTTTTTTGTCAGGCCGGTGTAAATGCTGAGGGAAAGCACCAGTGGAGAGAGGTGGGCAAGCAAGTGCCCCAGTTTGCCCAGCTCTTTCCTGGGTTTAGCACTGAAAGTCCTACATCCTGGGAATCCCCACAGTCCTGGGAAAATTGGGGAGCTGGGAGGGTTGGTCACCCCCCTCCACCAGAGAAAGGTTACAATACAGGAGAGGAGGGAAAGAAGATGCGCAGAGGGGGCGGCCCCGGCAAAGCTGGGTACAGGTGCAGAGGAGTCTGTGGGAGGCCTCTGCTGTCCCTGTGCGGGGGTGAGGTCATCTGAGGGAGTGATGTGGGGAGGGGCCGGTGGGGGGTGCTGAGGAATGCTGGGCACAGCTGCCCTGAGGCCTTCTCTGTCCAGCAGACCTGTGGCTCCAGCTTTTCCTGTGCTGCCCATTCCTCCCCGCAACGCGTCGCCTGCCTGTCTCCACATCCCCACCCTGTGAAGCCCCGACAGGAAGCAGCCCCACCCCAGTCTGCCTTCTCCAGGCCACTCCCTGCCCTCCTCTCTGACCTTCCCGTGCATGCCACCTGTGAATGTGTGGAGAGCTGGGGCAGGTGAGGACAGACTACCTCCTCACCCACCTCCAAGGTGTGGGCCCCTCCGGGCCTTGGGGCTTCAGGTTGTTTATGTTTGAGGATCAAGCCTCTATCCCTGTTTTCAATGTCCGTTCAGATGTCAAAACTCTGCTGCTACAGGGTTTGAACTTGGGGAAACTGATTAAAATGTGCCTTTCGTGGGTGGGGTCATGCACCTCTGAATGTAGCTCCACCCCCTGTTTGGTGCCCCTCTCCCTCCCTGTTGAGCACAGGAGGCTCCATCTGGCAGGACCCTAGGAATGGAAATAGGACTGGAAGCCCTGCCGAATGCTCTGCCCTCCCCTAGCGTTAATTTCAGCTAAGGGTCAAGCCAAGCTGCTGCTCCCATAACCTACCTGCTGTCTTCTCTTACACAATACCAATTGAGGGGGACTCTGGGGAGGGGGAAACAAGAAACTCCATTCTGGAAGCGAGAGGGTCCACTATGCCTATACTTAGGAAAAAGCCTTTGTTGTCCTCCCGTCCATCCACCACCTGCTGTCCCAGCCTGTCCCTTCTGCCCTATGGCCTTGGCCGGCTTGGCTGCAGTGCACTTTGAAATAAACTCTGTCCTTTGGCCCAGCCCTGTTTGCTTGCAGAAAAATAGCAGGCTTCCCCACGACATCTGCAGGGGACCGTTGGTGGCTCGGAGCACCCTCCTTAGCAAACTCGTGGGGTGAGGAGGTGAGAGTTCCCCTGGGGCCACCTCTTTTTCATGAGCTGGCCTCTGGGGCCACTCTCCAGGGTCACTGGGAAGGCCTGGGAAGGAGATTTACTCTGTGAGGGGTGTCTTCTGCCAGGGTGAAGCAGAGGGGCCCCACACAGCGGGGAAAGCCCCTGCAATGTTATCTACCTTAACATTAAGAACCACTCGTCAAAGCTGAGGAAAGTGTTTTGGGGGTGTCATTGGGGGTTGGATGGGTATCTCTTCTGGGGGAGGAGGTCACTCCTCTACTAGGTGTCCCTCTGTGCTCTATTCAGTCCCAGCCCTGACACTGACCTTCCACTCATCCCCGATTAGGGCCTCCAGAACCCCCAGGTCAGGGATGCCTTTGGAAGAGTTCGGAGTTGAAGCCCATGGTTCTTGCTGGGTGTTTCTCCTCCTGGCCACGAGGCAGAAGAGAGCTGCAGGTGGGGTGGGCAGGGAGCTCGCACAGTTCTGCTTTGCCGGGTGTCTCCCTAGTTGTAACTCTATTTATAAGGAGCTTGTTCTTCATGTTTCAAGCATTTTATGAAGAATAAAAAGTTCACAGACTGCAGGTTGCTCTGCTGTGTTCCTGGTTTGATGAGCACTCGAAGCAGGCTTCCTGGGGGAGAAGGCGGGTGATGGGCTCTTGGATGACACTGTCCCTGTCCTAACATCAGGGCACAGCACGGTGCTGCCCAGTGGCAGCCAGGACTCAGTCTTTCTCACTCCCAGGATGCCACATATATTGAGTACTGTGGGGAGTATAGAGTATAAAACACTTGATTCCTACTCCCAAGCCACTTAGTCTAATAGGGAAATGTAAGATACCAATCCAAGATACAAATGGTTCTTCACGGCTGGCTAGAATCTCTCTTCGGCTTTAGGAAAAGTCTGTTTTCTTGTGGTTCAGCCGTTGGAGGGCAAGGAACTGACTGCCACAGACCATGCATTGTTCAGAAATGCATGGGCCAGCAGGAGCCAACCCTGCACCTCACCACAAGACTAAGGAGACCCAAAGTGGGGCTCCCTAGTGTCAAAACCAGATATTTCTCTTGTAGGAAACAGGCAGCAGAGCTGGGACCCTCCCTTCTCTCCACCCCACTAAGAAAGTAAATTTCCCGACATGCAATCTGCTAATGTCTTCCTGGATTGTGTGCAAAACTGGACTGTAGTTAATGGGGCACTTTATTTACACATAAAGGCCAAGGAGTGTCCTACACCCTCCCACAGAGGGCCAGCCAGGGCCCCCTTGAGTGCACAGACAGGGCCTTGCAAGCAGGTGTTTAGAGCTGAAAAAGCCAAGAAAAGGGGGTGGGGTGTTTTAAGGGAGCAAAGAAAAGTTACAGACAAAGAAGCAGCCCCTTTTGCTCACCCTGCCCTCAGCCTGAATGCTGCCGTTAGTTACATGCCTGTTTGGAACTTGCACGAAAATGAGAAATGTGCCAGGATGACTCAAATTCTACCTGATGGAGGATGGGAGGGAATCGGGGAGGGAACAGAGGAAGGAATAATGGCCGAGGAGCTGCTGGGAACTGTGGATTTGGGACTGATATGGACGGCTGAACGTGTCTGGCCAGCTGAAGGGCCTGCATTAGGAACCTGCACCGCTGGCCTGGCCAGGTCAGCTGCTCAGGAGAGAACCATGCTGTCAAGACCACACACACATGCCCTAGGGTGGTAGCAATACGGAACCCAAGCTTACATTTGTTCCTTTGTTATTTTACAGGTTTTAAAGCACATTCCCATGTTATTGTAAACCTCCCTGATCCACAGGTGAAGAGTAAGGGAAGAAAAGCTTCCCTGTGCAGATGGGGAGACTGGTGCTCGCCCCTTAGTACTGGGATGGGGCAGAAAGACTCCAGCTGATCCCTGTCTCTGCACCCTGTTTCCCTCAGGCCGGCTACAACCTGCTATCAAAGCAGCCTGCTTTGCCCTCTGTTGTCCCTCCAGATAATCCCTCCTCTGTTTCCCATCAAAATCTCCATCCCAATCCCAATGCCCCTCCCACCCAAGCCCCAGACTTGAGGCTGCTGTGTCCCCCAGCAGCCCCACCACAGCCTGCCCCAGGGCCCTGGCTCTGGGGGAGTTTTAGTCATTCAGACTTCTCTGGGCCCCAGACTGAGCAGTGAGCATGTTCAGCAGAAATGCTCCTCAGTTAGTGGAGATCAACACAGCAATAGAAACGTCAGGCTGAACATAAACAGAGGAATATGGACAGGGCCAGGGCCAGGGGGCTAAGTGGGTTCTGGAAGGAAAAAGCCAGAAAGCCTGCCTGGGGAACAGCTGAGCTCCATCCAGAAGCAGCTCACCTGCTTTGTCAATGCAGGGAGGAAGACTCAATTCGGGCCCCATTCGTTAGGCACCTGCCGCGACTCAGATTTGGCCTAGACTAAAGTCTGCCTCTTTCTGAATCTGGTGAAAAGGGTTCACAGAGCTGGATCCCTGCATGCAGGCTTTTGCACCTTGACCTCACAGGTGCATCGTGCGTGATTTCTAGCCATTCCCTCCTTGGGGCCTTTGCCTTGTGTCCCTTGCCAGATTGTAAACTCCATGAGGACAGGGACTAGGAATGGGAGCTGTCTTAGCCCAGCACACTGGGTCACACGCGCAGAGCAAATACCTGGGGAGGGGAGCGCTATGGCTAACTCCAGGCAGCTCAGCCAGACATCAGTCAATCGGTGCAGGAACAGACGATGGAAAACTTGGGAATGGAGCAGAAAATGGGAGGCCCCTAAGGAAGGCCATTTATCTCACGTCAAGATGAGTAATGAGACTAACTCTAGCTTGAAGAAGCCGCACTCAATCTCCAGAGGCCTCATTCTTGAGGAGAATCCACCTGGCGCCATAGGCAGCTGGGGAACACCTGGTGGCCCTGAGAGTCCTGTTTGCAGAACTTCAGGGTGGTGGAAAAGAATGGGCAGCTTGTCAGGATGCTGGATAACAACAAGACTGGCAGAAAACTGCAGTCTTGGAGTTCCTTTCTGGATTCTGGGCAATAGAAACCTCTGTCCTGCCCTGGCTGGTGTAGTTCAGTGGATTGCGCGCAAGCCTGTGAACCAAGGGATTGCGGTTCGATTCCCAGTCAGGGCACATGCCTGGGTTGCAGGCCAGTTCCTGGCAGGGGACACACGAGAGGCAACCATACATTGATGTTTCTCTCCTTCTCTCCTTCCCTTCCCCTCTAAAGATAAATAAATAAAATGTTTTTTTTTTTTAAAGAAACCTCTGTCCTTTCCTTCAGAGAGTTGGAAAACTATGCTTAGACCCAAGAAAGATGGTTTGAGGGTGTCTTACAGCATGCCCCTCTGCTGAGGCAGAGACAACTGGGTTGGGATGGGCTCTCCCTCATGTAGCCTCTGATCACAGTTTTAAAAGGAAGCAGGAGAAAGCTGACAGGCCTGGTTAGAATTCTCAGGGTTTGGTAAACACAGCAGGGCGTTGGTAAAGAGGCCACCACGCTGCCAATTATCATCCCCTAGGAAATTCCCTGGTCCCTAAATTCCTTGTGTAAATTACTTTAAAATTTGATTCCTCTATACCTGTTACCTGACTTAACCGACTCAAGGAATAGAAGCTTGCTGGGGGACAGGCGTGTTGCAGAGTGCGAGAGTAAAGAGAAGCAATTCTTAGAGACTAGAGGGTGGGGTTCAGCAGGAGGAGACATGGGTGTCTGAAGAACAAAGGGAGGCTATTTGTTCCCCAAGCCCCTGGTGGTAGTATCCATGTCCCTGAGAAGTCACTTTTGAGATTCTGTGTTCCAGGTTGACAAAGAATTATCCTCTTAAGTATCAGTTAACCTAAGGTTTCACTTCCTGGGTGAAATCAGGAAGCCAAATCAGGCAGAGGAACTGGGTTCTTCGGGTGGATTAGGAAACTGTCACTGGAGGGAGGCTTAGAGCAGCTGCTGCCCAGCCTTCTAACCAGGCCTTTGGGAGTTCTGGGCTGGGGTCCTGGCCAGCTGCCAGGCTGAGCAGCCTCAGCCAGAACCGATGGGCCACTTGCCGAGGATGCCTGCAGGGATGTGGGGAGAGGAATGGGAGGTCCCTGAAGACACCAGTTCTTGAGAATGAGTGGAGATCTGGACAGTTTGAGCTTGAGGTAGATGGGCAGGGTGGAGAGAGAGCAGGATCCTGAGCTGATGTCCTCCTCCCTTCTCTGTGGGACCATGGGAAAAAGGATGACTAAAAAGAAAGGATGCCTGTCGGGGGGTAGGAGGTCTAGGAGAAGATTCCACTCCCATGCCCCACCCCCCAATCCTCCACTTGGTCCTTTCCCTAAGTTTCAGGTTTGCACTGGGGCAAGGGGTACAAGAGTGTGTAGGTACCAATGTGCCAGGGACATGGCAGCAGCAACAGGCCGGGGGAGTGACCATAAATGGCCTCAAGAGTGATGGTGTACGGGACAGGCCTGCTGGTGACTTCTTTGCTCAGCCAATACCACTCAAGAGCACTTAGAGATTTACAAATTTCTGTGACTTCCATTATCTTACTGGTGCTTTCCAAGGGCACTTCAAGATGGGCAAAGAAAGGCAACTGGGTTTCAGAGAGGGGACTTCTCTGAGGGCACATGATGGATAAGTGGGGGAGCCAGCACTACCAATAGTAGTAGTGCTGTAACAGGGTGCAGCCAAGAGGAGGGGCCCCAAATAGGGATTTGTAATGAGGTCCAGAACTCAAGGTGTCCAGGAAATATTAGAAAAATATATAGGATGTCCTCACCCCCCCCCCACACACACACATACCAGGTTTGAGGTGGGGGAAGGGACACAGGGAGCATAGGACCATGCAGAGCTATTTTGTACAGCAACAGCTTTGCAGCTAATCCATGGCGTGGTCGTTTAACATATCTATAACATTTAACTGGTTTCATAGATATGTTAAATAGCTGTGGCCATGCTTTGAGCCAGGGAGATGGGAGTGACTTCCACCCAAGATGTAACTGGGAGGCAGCTCCCCCTGGTTACAGTGCCTGCATGAGAGCTTGGAGATGATTGGCTCCACTCCATGGGGCCAAACCTGCCCAGACTTACATGGCAGCCCAGTAGAGGTAAAAGAGTACAGGAGTGCTGGCAGGTGTAATTGATTGTAGGAGTCGGAAATGGGGCTGCAGAGGAAGATTGGCTCAGGGATTTAAACCCAGATGCAGTAGCATGTGAGGGGAGAATCACACAGCTTTGGCAAGAATGAGGACCACTTGGCTTTGGGGTGCTCCCTTTTGCCACATGGCTTAGGAAACAGGAGAGACTTTGCCTGGAAGAAAAGGGGTGAAAGGACTCTTGTTGGTGGGCCATGAGAGGGTGTCACATGGCTTTGGATTAACTGAAGATCATGGCAGCAACACAGCTGATGGTGCTGGGAGCCTGAATCACAGACTTCTACTTCTATTCCTGAGATACGGTACCCCAGATTAGGGCAGAGGGAGAAGGAAGGACTGTGCATGTGTGGGTATCCTAAAGGACTTTAATATTTTAATAAAGACGTTAAGTCACTATTCTAAGTCTGTATAGCTTTAAATAAATAATTCCTTTCCTTTTCACAAATCTCTGGCATTGAGAGATGTCTTTTTTCTGGTGGCAGGCATAGCAAACCCAGTGGGGGATCCTTTGGTAACAGTGTATAGTACACCCCTCTCCCCTTGGGCCTGGTCTGTAACAGTGCCCCAGGGTTCTCATATCTGGCCCCTTGCCTTCCTCCCTTCCTGCCCTCTCCCTCTACCAAGTCACCCCAAGAAAGAATCACTGAAATGTGAAGATATCCAGTGCTCTCTCTGCTTCCAGTCACCTCCTCCACATTTGGGCACCTTCTAAACCCTCTTTGGCTATGACAGGGACATCCTCACCACCACCACCACCACCACCCTGCTTGAGACAAGATGTGTTTCCTACATATCAGGCCACCTTTAAGAAGAATTGATTCCTGACAGTAAGTGGGGAAGGGTTTGTCTTAGCCCCCCCCCCCAAAGGTATCTGGCTAGCCCTACAGAGAGTCCCTGAAGCAGGGCAGACCATGAGCTCTACAAACCCAGTGACTTATGGGTGACTCAAACTGATGGGGTGGGGTGAAGCAAAGAGGCAGCCTGCCTTCATCACAGCCCATAGGACCGGGCATTGGAGAGATTTGCTGGTCTCCCTCCGGAGCTGCCACACTCTGCCTTGAGACTCAGTTGTTCCCACTAGCCTGGGCCTAAGCTCCAGCCTCTGGGCTTTCTGGGTGGGGAGGAGGTTGGAAGTAGGGAATAGCCTTCACTTATACCTTGAATTTCAATCTTCTGTCCCAGGAAGGATAATGAGTGGGTTTGAGAAAGACTTTGATCTTGAAATGGGTCATAATGGGTCCCGGTCTTTGATATGCCACTGACTAGCTGTGTGACCTTGAACTAGTCCCTTAATATAGTCATAGAAGGCCCCTCACAGAGTTTCTGTAAGGATCAAATAAGATAGAGGGTGGGAAAGTGCTTTGCGATCTGTAGAATGCAGTACGATGGAAATGAATTTTATTATAAGGGCTGTAGGGCCCTGTGGCTGGGAGTGCATATACCCGTAGAAGGACTGTATGGGGTGTGGATGACAGCCTTCGCTTGCCTACCTTGATATGGAGGACAAGGGACTTTCTAAAATGTGGCAGCTGCCAGGTGGGCAGGGAACTGCTCAGCATGGTTTGACAGCCATGGAGCAGAGGGAAGTGAACCTCCACTGGCTGCTCGGCTTCACCAGATCATCTTACTGCACATCACAAATTATCATCCTGTTTTATTCTCATATTATAGCCTTCCCCAGGCTATTTCTGGCGATTTACTCTCTGCTCTGGGCCAACTGTGTTAGAAATGGTTCCTGGTCTTTATCTTTCTCTGTCGACACCTCAGATTCCTGGCAACTGACCCAACAACTAACTGGGGGGTTTCTGTGACCACCTGTGGGCCAAGAAAGCCTCAGAGCTAGGAGCTAAGGGGTGTCACCACAGTCAGGACACCTGGTGCCTGCCTTCGAGTGACTTCCATGAGCTAGAGGGCAGCAGCACTCAATGTCCACCTGTTTGCGTGGGCTTGTCCAGGCTGCTTCTGGAGGAGCCATCTCAGCTCCTGGGACCTGGGCCTCTACGTCAGGCAGCTGTCAGGAGGTGATGACAAACTCTTCAGTGTGGTTGGCTTTCTCTTATGAAGATGGTCCAGCCTTCTTGTATGGAGAAGGAGGCATGAGGAATACCTCCGAGATCATTTCCATTGTCAACATCCTGCATTGATTGTGAGAAGCTGGGGTGGGGGCGGGTCCTGGCTGGGGAATCATGGGCTTGCTTTCTAGTTTCAGTTCTAGTACCAGTTAGTGCCTTAGACAAGTCCCTTCCTCTCTCAGGGTGTCAGTTTCCTCATTTACAAAGTTAAGGGGACAAAGCAGATGGCTTCCAGAGTTCCTCTAGGGCTGCCATGCTCTGGCACAGGACATGCAAGTATTGGTTTGCAGTGACAGATTCACACAACAATGTACTGTCAAGTGTCACCCACAACAGTGCTGGCGCTAATGAAATGCTGGCTTCCCCCATGAAGGCAACTGTTAGAGAAGATTTAAATGGTACTTGTGAGCCTTTAACATAACATTTTTACTGAGTTTTTTTGTATCTTCAGTAAGGGGAAAGCAAAACAGTGGCAAAGTTGTCTCTCCTGTCATTATTCAAATGGATTTTTGTTCAATACAATTTTTATAGGAAATTGTCAATTACCATTCTCCCCGATTTATTTAGAAAGTATGACCTTGTGTCAGCCTAGTGTGTGGTTATGAGGTGGTGAAAAAGAAAGCAGTACATGCCGAGTTTGTAGTCAAGGATGAATGAAAGGACACAGATGGGACCAATGTCATAATACTCACAGTGGCGGGGTGAGGGGGTCTGGAGGGCAGGAAAGGGGTCTGCCTTTACCGTGCCAAATATAAGAGGGTGAAAGCCACCTACTCAAAAATACTCTGAAAAGAATACAGCAGGACAGAGCGAGGGAGAGGCAGGCTTGGTGCCTTTCGCACTGAACGGTATCAAGAGTGAAGGCAGAGGGAAAGGCAGAGCGGATGCAGGACCAGGTGAGGGCAGGCCCTGTCTGGGCCTCAGTTTCCTCATCTGTAAAGTGAGGGGGATATACACCCCATCATCAGCTCAGAGTGAAGGTGAGATGCGGGCTGAGAGAAGAGGAAACCAAGAGCGTGTCAGAATTGGTTCTTTCTGGCTCAGCTGCCTCACTCATAGCTCAGAGACAGCCCCTCAAAAGGAAATTTTGTTAAAATTTACACTCAACCTTGTTGATAAACTGATAAATGTTTAAACAATACTATCCCAATTTTTTAATTAAAAAGTTTCTTACAAAAAAATAAAGTGCCATTTCCAGGGTGAGGCACAAGGCTGGAGAGAAACCCCCGCCCCCGCAACGCCGCACAGTGGAACGCCAGCGCAGGTCTTTCCAGGACAATGTTTCAAGTCTGTTCAGATAAATTCATATTCCCATTTCAACAAAATCACACACCAGAGTGTGACTCCTTCTGATTCCATAAAAGAACCTTAAGGAATTTCATCTCCCTGAAAATAATACACTAAGTGTATAATTGTGTTTGTGTGTTTACCATTAGGGGACATTGAGAAGCAATAAGTTTTTCATTTTCTTCTTTTTCTTGGAAATGCTTATGTGCAAGACATTGCAGTAGCAGAAAGGAGGAGGGGGAGGGGGACACAGAGGTGTGGGGGAGAGATTGTACAATTTATCAAGACATGAGTACAGGTCCCTCTTTTTTTAACCCCCAAAGAACTCTACTTTGAGCTTCTTAAATTACGAAGTAATCTTCCTAATGGCCACTCTGAGGCAAGGCTCCATCTAGAACACCTAGACCTGATTCATTAACGTGAAATCCTGCTTGGGTGGTTCCTGTGCTGGGTAAGTCCAGGGTTTGAACCACCCCATGTGCAGCTTCAAGACAGCCCACCCAGCATGGGTGGGGGCCGGGAGACGGACTGCGGCTGTGTTTCAGAGGCCGGCCAGCCTGGGTGAGCCTTGCCCCACTTCAGTCCCAAGTCAGGAGGCGGCCTCCCTGTTGCCATGCTGAAGACTCAGTTGTAAACTTCCAGTCAAACTCTAGTTCTGCTATTTGGACCTCCCCTTTTTGAAACCTGCCTTGATTTTTGGCCATTCCGATATGGCAGAGAATAATCTATTATAACAAAGATGTTGTATGGGAAATGATACCACCTTTCATTTGTATAGCAAGCACTCCAACCACTCTTAGAGGGTATACACCTATCTTATTAGACAGTGTTAATTATAAATGGAATTAAATAGCCCATAAGCCAGCAAGCTCTATTTCCAGAGAATTCTGGAGGAAGTTTTAAGTGCTATGAGATCAATTCCCTTAGCCAGGAGAGGGTCTCAGGGAATCCTTTTAAAATGACTTGGGCGGGGGGGGGGGGGGGAGAATAAACTGAGATCGGGAAGAATTAAGCTTGCAAATATACCATTTAAGGCAAATGACAAAAAATTCAACTTTGTGTGGCAAGCACTGACTGAAGTGCTACTGGGAATGGAAAATAAGACCCAGTCCCAGCTCCCAAGAGATGAACAGTCTAGCTGGTCACACTATGTGCTGATTCGTGAGAGAAACCAAAGGAGAGATTAAACTAACTGCACTCCATCACAACCCAGCTCCTCACTTGCCCAGACCCATTCCTTTCTCTTGTGCCTCCTGGCACCCACACCTCTGTGCAAAATTCTCTATTCCCAGATTTCTCTATCAGAACATGTAGCCTGCCTCCAGTGATATCCCCACAGACTCTCTCCACGTAAGCCCAAGATTACCCCATTTCTGCCTACACCCTCCAACCACCATTCCTTATTCCCTCTTTGTACAGCACTTCCCAAGGGTTCAGTCTTTCTTGTTGTTTGTTTGTTTGTTTGTTTGTTTAGAGGAATCTGGCTTCACTCAAGACTAGCTGTTGGGAAGACAATCTCCCAGCTCCCCAACCCCTTTGCTGTGTTGAGGGTTTAACTACAAAGAAAGGAGTTGACCAAAATAGAAACATTCAGAAATGACCAGATACAGATCCTTCAAAGATTTCCTAAGTTCTGGTCCCTAGTTTATAGCTTCTGATGTCCCACTGGAAGAACCATTGGCGTTCTGCCCTCTGCTTCTAAAGCCAAGCGTGTACTAGCCAAAAAGCAAAGCTGCCCCTACATGGAGGCTTTCCTGATCCATCCAAGCAGGAAGCTGGTGGAGGGTTTGGAGGGGAATCATGGCAAGCAGCGTGCTCCCTGCATTCTGAAGTGCTCCTGCTGGGCCCTCACCGTCCTGACTCGCCCAAGCCTGATTAGCCCGTACTGATGCTAAGTCAGGCCTTCCACGAGGCTTCAGCTTCCCTCCTATAGTTACCAAGTTTTCCAAGGACACACCTCTTTGGGATGTGACATAATGAAGACAGAGCCTTTCTGCAGGTGATCTGAAACAGGCTCCTGTAAGAATCTGTGAGTGTGAATTTTACCCCTCAGACTCCAGCTTTCCTTCACCGGCTTCCCACCACAGCTTGACACACACATACAGTCAGGCTGAGCACAGCTGGGAGCCCCTTCTAGACACAGCCTCTCTCACCACCACTGCCACCAGAGACAGCTGCACTTCCTTGTAGTCTGCGGCCTCCTCTTTCCAGGGGGGCTCTGCTCCACTGGCTTCTGATATGGGCCACCTCATTAACCTAATTACCACATGTCCGGGGAAAGAGTTCTCCACCTTGTTTTCTTTACATCTTTCAGTATCTCCCTCTACTTTAAAGTTCAAGTTCTAATTAAAACAGAGTTCTCCTCCTTCCAGCCCTCTTTCAGGGTCTATCCCCTTGCAGTTTACCATGACTTTCTGTGAGAATAACTGTCATAGATAGATTTGGTCAGAGGGCAGTGAGGAGGTTACTGCAGGGAGATGGACTGGGACCATCAGTGAAAATGTGGATGGTTATAAACTTTCTATTTCAATGGATTTACACAGACACAAATGGTGCAATTTCAGAGTCACCTTTTGTATGCCTCCAAAAAACGGCCAACTCACTTTAGGCTTTTAAAAAGGTCTTCAGTTATTTAAAAAGGAATGATGGGGAGAGGTGGGAGAGTGGCAAGGTAGGTTGCAACCACTTTCAGCTTATTAAATCCCACTTTCTCCAGGTTCATGTTAGAACCTTTTAGACTGAAAGGAAATTACTTTTCACCTCACTGCTCTAGCTCCCCCGGAGTTGGGAGCTAAGTAGAAAAGAAACGCAGAGTGGGAGGGAGGGGCTCCAAGGAGCGGAGGACAGTCCTTAGCCAAGCCTGGCGGGAAGAGAATAGGAGAGAAATGCAGCCTGCCCACTCCTTGGGAGAAGAGGGTGCTGGTGGAGAAGCTCCAAGGCCTCAATTTTTGTTGAGGAAGCAGGCAAGATCCTTAGACTTCAACGTGGATGGAGAAGAACGAGAGGGTTCAGGGAGGAGTGGGAGTTGAAGGCGCCCAAGATTTCTGTGGGTTCGTCCTCAAGCCCAAAGAATACAAGGCAAAATCCATAGGCTCCTCAAAGACGTCTCCGAGCCCAGAACAGGCTGCTGGACCCAGATGTCTGAATTCGCTAAGGACTTTCCCCAGTAACCATCAATCACTTTGTTCAGCTCAATCTGAGATCCTTCAGAAAGTGCATGAATACGCAGTTCTCCAAAGCCCAGGGAGGACCACTCCGCCTGACAACAGGTCGGGAAACTTCGAATCAGGGATGTGTCCGGAAACCCTGTAAATTGGTCTTCAACCCCGCCCAGAAATCCAGACAGGCGGAGCTTACACCCACCCCCGGGGCAGCTCAGGGCTAAAGACTCCGGGGAGTTTGCCGCAGGGCGTGGCCAGGGGGTGGCCAGGGCGGGGTCCTGCTGGGAACCCCTTAGCCTGGAAGTGGCGCGGGCCATTGGAGGGACTGGGCTTTGAGCGCAGCAGTGTCCTCACCCCACCCCACCCGCCTCCCGGCGCGGAGGCCTCGGAATAACGGCCGCTCCCAACGGTTTACCTTGGTCCTGTCGCGCGGCCGAGCCGCCCCGGGCTACTTAAAGGCGCAAGTGGGCCTTGACCACCATAAGGGTCCAAGGATGCAAGCGGGTTTGGGGGCACCTTTCTGGAAGCTGGGGCACCCCGAAAGACAGGAGATGGATTGTGCCCTGGGCGGGTCGCGGGGCAGGTTCTGCGCCTCAGTCCTGCTGCTGCCAGGAGCAACACTCCGTTCTTCTTCGTCACCGCCTGGTCCCAAAGCATGCACGGGGCGGGGCGGGAGGGGGGGGCGCTGCGCGGGGGGGTGGTGGGGTGGGGGGGCTTGTTGGCATCTGAGTGTAGGGGAGGCATCGTGGGCCATCGAGGTAGATGGATTATGCTGGGGTGGAAACTGCCCACGCCAGAATTTGGGACCCAGAGTTACGTTTACATAGCTCAGCCCACAGCTTGGTTCCTGTGAAGTGAGCTTGCTAAGGCTACCTCTTCAGGAGCGATGATGGGCATCTTGAAGAAATGCTGGCATGGGGTGCGGCAAAAAAAGAGCCCGTGTGATACAGGGAATGGGCTGGAGCATTTCTTACCGAGCAAAGTCAGTGGTAGCTCGCTGCAGATGGGCCCTGGGGATTGGAAATGTGGAAAGATAATGGACTTCCATTTCTAACAACCCTGGAGTGGGCTGATGCCAGCCATGGTTTTAAATAAGGACTGGTAAGGTGTCCAAGTGTACAAAGATGGGAGGTGGGGGGCCACTTGGAGGAGAAGAGGGTGGGGCAATGTTCCTGTCACCCAGCACAGCCATCTCATGGGCTTTTTGATATCAGTCCTGAGCTACCTTTGGGAGACATTTCCTGACTGCTGGATCCATCAGTGGAATGGGGATGCAGAGAAAGGGGAAGTTTGGGGCCTTACTGGCTCCCTACTGAGAGATTCGGAGAAACAGTCTTTCCCAGGCGAATTCAGAGAACAGGAAAATCTTCTGAGCCTCACCCTGAGTTGCAAAGGGTCTGAATCCAGCAGGCATGACTGTTGATGCCTTAGGTTTTCCATCATAAGCATCTGGAAAAGTATTACATCCCAGTATTCTCTGCTCTGGCTAGAACCCAGACAGTCTTTCCTGGGGACAAAGAAAGGGGAGTGGAGCAGGCTTTCAGGCCCTTGGGTGCCCTGGGAGGATCACAAGAGACCAGGCCAGGTTCTAGGTTAGCTGTAGGTCAAGATTTGCCTGTGTGATGTATATGGGGCATGTTTTTTTCCCTTTTTCTATTTTGACCTGCTTCACACATTTGATTTGTTTGAAGAACAGCTTCCCATGTTAGAAAATTTTGAAAAAATAACCCTGGACCAAATGATCCCCAGAATGTGAACACCCTGCAGGTCTGATTCATTTGGAATGGCTTTTGTTGCCTGCCACCTGGCAGGCCCTCCCTCGGGCTCTGGAGAACACAAACAGAATGCACCAGGGAAGGGCTAGGACTCGGTAACTTGTGCATGTACTGGACTGTCCTCTGTAGACACCAGGCTCACAGCAGAGCAGCCTCCCGGTGAGGCTCCCCTCGTTGCAGCCCACAGGGACTGGCCCTGTGCCTGCGCACTCAGGAGCCCTGCATAATTCTCCACCTGTTTCCCCTGGTATAGGATGTGCTGCAGCAGCCCATTGACCTTGTCCAGCAAGGTCACCCAGGTGGCACTGAAACAGACTTCCCTGGCAGGCAGGGAGTGCCTCATTCACCTCTGAGACCTTGCAGACCTGGCTTTGAACTGGCATGTGGTTGGCACTGCACATCCTTAGTGAATCCTGAAGGCCCAAACCACAGGAATGTAAGAATCTCATCAGCAGCTGGGTGGGGAGGGCTTGGGAACTGGTAGAAAATCATGGAGAGTACCTGAGGAGGTAGTTCAGTTTGAGCTTTACTGGAGAGCCTGAGCAGGCCCCATGTGCTGACACACTTGCAGATCAATAGGACTTCTGGGAACGTAAGAGCCCATAGGATGTTCCCTTTCTGCTGAATTATGAAGGATGGCTGGGTTGTCTGTGGGCCCTGGCAGTAAATCCCAGCTGTCTCGGCCCCCAAAGCTACCTCCTACTTCCTAAAACAACATATGGAGACTACAGCAGCCTGGCCTAACTTCCTGAAGAAAGGGTCAAGGAAGATCTGAGCCTCCACTCCTGACCCAGAGAGATTAGAGTTCAAAGGGAAACACCTTTAGAGTGGGTGACAGTGGTCCGGAGGTCCTGACAGTGCCTAGAATCTTAGAGTTGGGGAGGAAGTGAAGTCCCTATACCTTGCTGGTGACTTGAACTTCCAGCTTTGGTGTCTACCCCATTGGTGCTCTCTGGAGTGGCCCCCTCCCCAGGGGAGGCAAGCTGTGGGTGGCCTTCCAGACCCACCCTCCCCTGATGCTGGGCTATTCTCTGCTTGGTTTTATTTTCACAGGCTGTGGGGGAAACTTCGGTCCCCAAAGCCAAGGAGCCAGAGCCCCTATAAGAACATCCCTGAAAGGACCTGACACAATCCGCTGCTCCAGGACCACAGGGACCCTTATGTGCTCTGAGGGATTTAAAGGCTGAGTGGGAAGTTCTCAGATGTGGGTCAGGGCTGCAGGGACTGATGTCGTAAGCCCCACCTAAAGATTGTGTCAGTGTGAGTGCATTCCAGACCCTCTTCTAAGACAAACTTCCTCTCCTGCTCCCAAAGTTCACTTGTGGAGACTCAGGGACTGGGAGGCTTTCCTGGCTCAGGATAACCCCAGGCCGTGGGACAAGGACAAGGCCTTGTTGAAGCCTCCTGTTGAGAACTATCAAAGATTCCTGGACAGTGGTCTTTGCTGGGCTCTGGGGCCTGGGGACTGGAGCTCATCTTGCAGGGACCTCTCTGCAAGTAAGGATGACTGTCAAACATGGGACAAGGCCAAGGGAGACTGTTATGTCTGAGGTCATGGTTTCTTCTGGACTTTAGCCAGAGGCAGAGCCCCCAGCTGCAGACTGATCCCCTTGCAGCTCTGCTGGGAAGAAGCAGGCAGGGGAGCTGGTTTTTTTGACTTCAGGATCATAAATCCCTCTTTGAGGAGACAAAGTATGTGATGGCTCCTTATCTGTGTGCTGGGTCAACTGGACTGTGGGCATCAGTTACTTGAAATGGATTACTCCTGTTTCTGAGGTGTTTACATGTCCTCTGCATCCAAGACACCTATCCCTGCACAGAGCCCTCCTTGAGCCCACCCTGTGAATATAAACTCACATCTCCAATTATTGCAGTGTTCCTCCTTTGCTGGATGCACATCTTGATCATTTATAGTGAGGCCTGCAGATGCACTTTAGCCACAAATACAAGACAGTGAGAAATTCACCTAAAAAGTGGTCCTGGGACAATGATACACTGGGGGCAGAAGAAAACACAAACCTTCTCTTGGACACCTCCTGCCCCAAGCCTCCCATGCAAAGTTGTGCTCTCAAGAGGAGACACTGTCACCTCAAGACTACAGCACCTCAGAGAATCCTGGACCACAGCTTTAGGTGGGATCAGTGTGGGAGAGATGGGAAGACTGGTATTGGGGAAGAGGAGCTCACACAGCCATGGTTCGCTTGTCTTTGCCATGCACCTGCCCTTTGGGCTGTCTCTCTGCAGCCGCATGCCCCTGAGCTGGGAGAGCAACTGCTGGCGGATAACATGGGACTGCAGTGGGCATGGGGATCCCTGTGGACTTCCCAAACACCTAAATTTCTCCCTTGCCAGGTGTGGTTCCAGAACCCAGGGTGGCCTCGAGCCAGGGGCTGACAGAGGCCAGGGAGATGAGACCCCTGGGCTCAGAGCTTGCCTTTCCATTCTTCACCCTGATGGGACAGAAATACAGATTGGGAAGAGCAGGGCCTTTGCCTGTTTGGATCCCTGATCTCTCCACCCTGCCCCAACCTCAGATGTTTTTAAGCTGCCCTGCAATTGACAGGCCTGCCCTTGGCTTGCTATAGACCCAGCCCCCTGGTCCCCAGGCTGCCCCAGTGAGAGGAGCCACTAGGGAGAGACATAGCTGGGGTCCTTTAGTCCTGCTGCTGCCCTTGTCTAAAATTTCAGGCTTTCTTCTGTATCTCAAGTATGTTTTGATGGCATGACATGATGGCATGACCTGATGGCATGACCATGGCATGACCTGTGGGCTGGAAGCCTGGAGTGGCACAGCCTGGTCTCATTGAGTGGCCCTTTCGAACGACCCAAGGACTGATGCTTATCTTTTCTTGTTGGAGAGAGAAGGGTAGATAACACTCCTTTCTCTGGAAAGATTATGAGGAGACAACTTGGCCGGGATTGGCGGTAGGAGGGGTGGGATAAAAGGGTGGGCAGCAGGCTTGGGGCAAACTGGAAATAGCTTGCGGCACAGGCTTAGAGGAGCACGGGCTTCCAAGTGGCAGGGAAATCTCCAGCTTGGCTTATAGTGAATACATGAACCTATTAAAATTAATCAATTAGCAAAGGATCTCCACTTGATGCTCTTTAAACTCTAACATATGTTCCCAATAAATAATTCACATAGTAGGTATTAATTAGAAGGCTTGGGAACTTAAAATGAGTGCTGAGATGTTTCTTTGCTAAGCAACTCAAACTGAAACCCCTACCCAGATGTAGACGAAGTGTTGTGAGCCTGGGCCCAGGAACCTCATCTTCCGTGCCCTCTTCTCTGCCCTCTGCTAGCCTCCCACTCAAGGCTGCCCTGGCTTCTGGAAGCACCCCTGGCAGGGAAGAAACTGAGGTCTTTGGGAAGTCCGCAGGGATTCCCTCCCTCTGTCCACTAGTCACGGGCAGCACACATCACCCTGCTCCAGTCCCCAGCAGGTCGGCAGCATGTCAGCTGCCTGCCATCCCCAGCCCAGCAGCACCCCTGGAGGCAGCTGCTTGCGCGAAGCTGCCATGACCCACAGCCACTCTAGGGGTGTCTGTGGATTCCTAGAACATACCCTCCGCCACCAGGAGGCAGATGACTGCTCGCTCAGGCACCCGCTGGGGACTGGGAAAGCCTCTGCCTCCTCAAGGCTCTACTGGAGTCCTCCTTACCTGGGCCCTCAGAGAGAAGGCAGAAGTCGGTTCAGTGATGGGAAGATCTTAGACCAACCCAGAGGAGATATCTCCCTCCCCACTTTGTTTTCGAAAAGTCCCAAGCCCCTTACCTCCTTTTCTCATCAGTTTCCTTTGAGTTTTGGCTTCTTTAGTAGATAATCATTGCTTTTAACTTTGGAAGGATCGGGGCTTCTGGTGACCCCAGCAAGGGGCCTTTGGAACTAAGGGGCCTTATTTACATTCCTGGACAGAGTGGGTGGGGAATTTCTCCAGGTGGGGTGGCTCAGTTTGTTTCCACGGAGTAGGAGAGGAGCTACCCCTACCAGGCCTGGTCAGAGGCCAGGTAGACAGAAATTCATCTTATCTTCTGAGTGTATAGTTTGCAGCTCACTGAGACCAACTGGGAATCAAGAAGATAAACAAGAAAAATACTTTATACCCTTTGATGTCTACTCTCCACCAAATATTGAAAGAGTTTAAGGACTGGAGTAGAGAAGCGGCGGAGGTTGGCTGGGCCCTGTACCCATCCGCAGGCGCTGCCCTTGTGGGGCTGTGCCTTCCTGCCGAAGAGGTTCCCATGCTTCTCTTGGTGAACTCAGGCCACTGAGTGCTGTCTCCACTGGCACTTTAAGCCCATTTAGATGCCAAGCCAGCATCTAGCCTGGTGGGGAAACAGCAGCACCTGGTTGGGGGCCCAAAGAGCAGGTGGGAGAGCTGTGGTGGGAGCCGTGCAGCTGCCCAGGTGAAAGGAGTCCAGAAATCACCCACACCATTTTCTCCATGAATTGACTGAGCATTTAATTCCTGAAAGCTTTACTATCCTACAGGGCTTGGCTCTGTTTTTTGTTTCAGAATCTCTTGGTGCTGTTATTGCAATAACCATTTTCCTTCCAATCAGCAGTGTTTGAAATGGAATGAATGTAACCACATGGAGGTCTCGGGTTGAGAAGAGAGCTGTTGGGCTCTCGTTTAACACTTTCAGAATCAAAATCCAGGAAGAGAGGTTGGTCTCCTGGATAGATGCTCCCCTTCTGGGGTTCCCTCTCTTTACTACAAGTTCAAAGTTAAAGACCCAGCCTAGGCAGGTGCCTTAGACTCCGGAGGCCAGGCCGAGTGGTTGGCAGTCAGTGTGGCCAGCACAGGGATGAACTCCAGTGCCATCACAGTGGGCTTACTAATGTTTGTGGGCCACTGTGCAAGGGAGGTGGCAGCTGGTTGGCCTATTTCTTGGAGAACTTTTAAGATCTCACACCTTGGGCCTCAAGCAGCAGATAAGGGAGTAGGAGGGCCAGGGAAATAGCCCAGTCTTGGATTTCTTGTGTTAGCTGAGGAGCGTTGAGGTATCAAAGACAGGACTGACGAGGTGCTGTGAAGAGAACGGCCACCTAATGTTTCAAATTTCAGTGCAGCGGAGTGGTGAACCTCCTTGGGGGCAGAGGTGGCACATCCCTCCTAGGGAGGCAAAGAGGCAGTCCCTTCGCTGGAGGTCAGTATGGCCTCTGGGAAGATAGTGTGTGGTTCTTGGCTGAAAGAATGAAGGATGGCCAGGGCAGGGCTCCAGACCCTATGTCACCTATTCTGTTGTTTAGGGTGGTGCCCGTGGAAGCCACTGAGTAGCCCGGACAGCCAGTGGTCTGACCACCATCTGGCAAGATTTAAGTTAGATGGATGATGGGGCCAGTGGCCAGTGGCCAGGTTAAGTTGCTTTGTTTTATTCATAGGGATCAACATTTCTCAGCTACTATTGAGAGGCACCCAGATTCCAAGAGCAGAGAATGCCAGTGAATGGAAAAATAGAAACCCTCCCAATTCATGTAATGAGAAAGCATTGCCTGGCACAGATCCCCAGAGGTGGGAAAAACATGCCTCTGGAAGCCAGAGGTGAGCTCGACAGAACAAAAGAGTTGACTGTTTTGTCAAAAGCCAACTGTCACCCCTATTGTGGCTCAGATCTACCTGTCTCTCCAGTGACTTATAGGAGGACTTGGAGTATCCAGCCAAGGCAAACGGGCATACCTACAAGGGCAGAGTATTGGGATGCAACCAAGGTTGTCAACAAAAGGCAGGTGATGGCCTCTGCTTCCTTCTTCTCCCCTATCAGTGTGTCCTGAATCTGAAACACCATGGTCTGAGAGGGGCAAAACATGGGAAAAAGTGTTTTTCTGTTATTTCCTGTGGCTAGAAATGCAGGAACAGTCAAGAGCAGGAATCTCACAGAACAAGGCTTCCCAAGCCCTTAGCTAAATACCAGACTGTACTTCTTTTCTTGAGGTGCCTGTGATGTGCCTTATTCCCCTCTGGCTGGGCCTTCTGTTCCAATGTGGAGGGCTCTTCCCAGCCTGCTTCATGTGCTCAAAGCCTTCCCAGAACTCAGTTCCAATACCATTTCCAGGGGAGCACCTTCCCAAGCCTTTGGCCCTGGCAGCTGTCAGGGATATCTCCAGGAGCCACTCTCTTGTGGCATTTAGCACAATTTGAAATTATACAATTATTTGTGTGATTATTTGATTAACATCTCTCTCCTCTCCAAGACGGCAATTGCCTGGTTCAGCTCGCCATTTTCCCCAGCCTCCTGGAATACCCTGCACTTAATAGGTACTCAATAAATATTTGTAGAATGTATGAATGAAGGGGACATTATAAGTTCTCCTTTTTCTCACACTCACCTGTGCAACCCTCATTCATTGGGCAGTTCATTTGAATTGCTTGATTGCCTGGCTCCAGGAAGAGCAAGGAAAGAAGGGGTCTGGAGCTGCAGGGAGGGACTTGGACCCACCTGAGGCCCTTTAGCATGAAGATGATAAAGGGGGCCACTCCAAAAACCACAGGAGAACTCATGAAATGACATTCAAGAGGTCAGAGGCAGAGGAAGATAGACAAGCAATGAGGGGTGGAGGACGAGTTGAGAAGAAGAGGTCAGAAACCCAACAGCAGAGTTTGAAGGCGGAAGGAGGGGGGGGGGGCTGTAGCTGGTCATGAGGATGGTTACCAGCCACCTGCTCAGGTGTGCTATTGGTGAGTGGGGAACCGGCGCAGCCTTTTTGGAGGGTCATTTTAAACATAAAAAGCGGTTCCACACTGGGGCCTCTCTACAACAAAAATACATAACTTTGTGAGGATATACATACAAGAAAAGTTGTGGCAGTGTCACAATGTTAAAAAATTGGAAACAACCCAAGTGTTTAATTGGAGAGTAGCTAAACCCACGGCACATTCGTTCTTGTGACGGGAAACAGCGCAGCCTCACCGAGAGTGTGAGAGAGACACGTGCACTGAAGTGGAGATGTGTCGATGCACTAATTGGAAAGAGGCAAGCTATAGAACAATGTGTGTACTCAGATCCCGTTTCTGTTTTTTGTTTTTGTTTTTTGTGAAATTTCCTATTTCATCTATAACTCTGGGTATCAAAGTAAGAGCTGAGTCAAATTCCTTAAGAAATGTGCTGATGGCCGTGAGTGAAGTCACCTGTGCTCCTTTGGCTGCCACGTGAACCTGGACCATTAACAGTTGGGCCATGTCACCACCAACTCTTGTAGACAAAATATTAATTAACACATGATGAGACCATTCGTAAGTGGTTATATTTGCTGCATATGATAATATATCTAATGGGGAGTAATTTGCATGCATGATGCTCAAGCCAGCTGCTGCCTGGAACACATTAAACCGTTTTTCTGCGGCTCTTATGTGTGAAGTGTCTCTGGAGTCTCAGTACAGAGCTATCAGTATGTACATGGTGGCCTGGTAGAGACCAAGGTGATGAGGTGCACCATCAGGTACTGCTGCGATCCTACTTGGACTAGATGCATAACCTGTGGGCAGCCGTGATCCAAGAGAACCATCCTGCTTCTTAAGATGGCTTTCAACTCTAAAGGACCGGTGGAATGCAGGAACTGTCCTGCATAGCATAGCTGTACGCACACTGAGTGAGGAGTGTTTTCATCGAGTGGCATTGCTATGTAGGGAGAGTAGGAACATACCCTTCAGTAATAGGTCATGTTCAACTTCTAGACCAACAATAGAGAGACTTTTTGCAAGAGCCCCTGGCCCAGAGTCCTGATTCCTCATTGTACACCGAGTGTGTCAGGTGTTCATATAAGTGGGTTAGGTCCCCATTTCTGTCTTTAACAAACTTCTATTTGTTTGCATAACACTATATATTTGTGCATTGAAAAAAGTCTGGGAGCATATGAACATAACCCACATTTATCACTATGTCCTCTGGAGGATGGGACTCGGGGTAGGTTAGAGGGGAGTCACACTATTCAACTCTCTCTGCGGTTGGTTGGAATAAGCACGTATTTCTTCTGTGACAAAAAGGAAAAGGAAAGGCTGTACAATGAGGATTGCAGAGGGAGTTGCCCTCTGAGAGCTCAGACTCATTAGACGGGGCAGGGGGTGGGCAGCACAAAGGCCAATAGCACTGGGTGGAGTGGATGAGGGGAATGGGCAAGCTATCTACAGACTTCAAAGATCTTTCCAGAAGTTTTCTGGTGAACGGCATTTTTAAAAGAGAATGCTAGCTTAAAGAAGATGCTTGGTGGAGGGAAAGTTCTTGGTGTTTTGTTTTTTTTTTAATCTAGTGAAATGTATTGACACATTGGTAGGCTGAGAGGTGGGAGGTGAGGTCAGAAGCAATTTCACAGGATATCTGGGGGAGGGACACTTGGCTGGAAGGCCAGCCTGAAGTGTATGAGACCCAAAGCTCAAGCGGAAGAATTATCCAAAAAAAAGAGTGAGGAGCCTGAGGTGGGGAGTATGAGTAGATAACACGAGATGGGAGAGCTGGGGAGAGAGTTCCAAGTTGACAGCCTGGGTTTTCATCAGTGAATGAAGAGTGGGTATATATGTCACAGAAAGGGAGCAGGCTAGGAATGGGAACAGTGGTTTGAGGACAAAAGTGAACTCTGGGAATGAATTGATTAAAAGAGTTAGTAAACTGACTAGCAGCTGGCAGCAGAGGAAGGCACAGCTGGATTATTAATTAAATGTTTATAACAGAACAACCCCCAGGTTCTGCACTTTTCTCTTGCAGAGCTCAAGTGCAAGTCCAGAAAAAAAAGAAAAGTCGTGTTCCAAGGCTGCAGACCAGCAAGGCAATCCAGCTCAAAAGGAAGAGAGTCAAGTGTGTTAAGTGGGTTGACTGAGGTGCAGAGACAACATGATATGAAACTGGGATCTGCAAGTTGGGTTGGTAGTCATGGAAGCATCTCCAAAGAAAAGAGTTGTGGAGAGCACAGATGGGGCCCCGCAGGCGATGTCTGGGTTTAAGGGCTGGCTGAGGGGATGGGTTGCAAAAAAAGAGGAGTGGAGACAAGTTCCTTGGAAGCTGTTAAAATTGTCTAGGTAGGGACAGTATTGGGGCAAAGATAAAACCTGTGACTCTGAGGCCAGAGGTCTCCATTCATTCATTCAACAAATATTTATTGAGCACCTACTATGTGCCAGGCATAGTTCTAAGCCCTCATGGGGAGGTGAATGGGGGAGTCCACTGGGTTGTTAATAGATGAAGATGGGAAGAAGAGAGCCATGTGACACGGCTCCAAGTGGAAGAGGAAGCATTACTCGGGAAGGAGTTAGAATGGTCAGGAAGACACAGCAGGTGGACAGGAAGAAGAACAGCCTCTCTCTTTTAGAAGAGTTGGAGGAGCACCATCAGGGAAAGGCAGGCTTCAGATGAGGTGAAGGAGGGAAGCTGGTGTGTTTTGAGGTTCCTCCTCGCAGCCAGCCCTGCTTTTCCCCACACCTCAAGCCCCACCGAATGGTTCAGGGCTCACAGACAGGAGAGGCAATTCTCTCCTCAGATACCACAAGGCTCCATCCCAGCACCGTGACACTCCTCTGTGACTTCAACTCTGGATTCTGCCCCTCAGCCGTTGTGCGGAAGTGGAGAGAAACAGGAAGGGCCAGAGAGGGACAATAAAATAGAAAAGTCCAGGAGGAGAGAGATGTGGATGAAAACCAAGCAGAAGCCAGAAGATATTCGTGAAAGAAGGGTGTAGGTGCACACGGAGGAGGCAGGACTGGAAGACAGTCAGAGACAGAGGGAAACAGGGCTGGGCACATATATCTGGTTCTACCACGTTTTAAGGGCTCCCATTAGCCAGCAAAGGTCCCTCTGATGGCTTCTGCTGGGAGAGGAAGAGGTCTGGGGGCAGTGGTGAGGACCAGTGGAGCAGAGAGGGCCTCGGGTGAGGTGGATGGCAACCACCTGACGACCTGGTTCACTCCCCCTTAGGGAGGATGCCTTTCCTTCTGCCTGAACACCCTGGCCCTTGCCCTGTATGACACCTTCCAGACTGAGCTCCACTTCCTAGGATCACCTGCTTTCACTCTGGCCTGTTCCTTACACTGCTGACCTTGTCATTTGACATGAGCATCCTGTTCTTCATTTCCCCTCTGTTGAGGAGTGGGCATGGGGGTCACCCACTGGCAAGGCACTAACAATCACGCTGTGCTCTTAGATTCCAGACAAAGCTTCCAGGCAGGACAACCGGGGCCTTCAGCTTCCCCTAAATGCCACGAAGACTCTCCTCTAGGAAAAGCCTCTCTGAATCTGGAATGTTCTTTCTGGAAGAGCTGGAGGCAGAAGCCTTTTGAGGGAGGGAGGGAGAGGAGCTGAATTCCTGTGGATGGCTTTTCCTCCTTTTGCCTTCAGAGTCTGGGAGATGCCAGTGAGGCCCCACCAGCAGGGGGGCGGTTGCTCTTCTTTCTCCTAGCCACTTTCACAGCAGCTGCTGCTTCTGGAGAAAGAACAAAGGCAGCTGAGGTGTGTGGGGGGCGGTGGTGGGGGGAGAGAATAGAAGGCAGCGGGAAGGGAGGAACAGGAGCCCAGCCCTTGGCTAAGGGATAGCATTGGCCTTGGTTAAAGAGGATGGGAAAGGGAGCAGAGTGCTCAAAGGGAAAATCTACCCTTCCAACCTACAGGTGGGCACCTGTGAGTAGCAGCAGATAATTCTAGGGGAGAATAATAGAAGAGGCAAAAAAGCTTGAAATTGCTTAGAAGAGGGCTGAGGCAGAAGAGTGAAAAACTGAAAGTGCTAGAAACAGAACTGCTTCTGGGATTGGCAGGTGGGTCATGCACAAAGTGAGGCCCTGCTGGGGGCTCCTTTGGAGGAGGAAGAAGGGGTCCAAGGTGGCAGGGAGGCAACCTCATACGTCCCTGTCCTCCTTGCTTCACTGCCTGCCTGGGTGAGTGCTGGGGGTCTCTATGCCGTCCTAGTTCCCTGGCCTCCCAATCAGAGCCGCTGGCTCCTCTGGGGCCTTGAGCCGAGGCTCTGAACTCTGAAGAAGGGGAAGTGTTGGATGGGGCCCCTCTCTGCCTCTCCTGACAGCCCCTGCACCAAGCTCCACTCCCAAGCTTTGGCTCTACTCTGACTAAGCTCTGCCTTCTTCCAAGACCATGCTAGTTCTTACAGACCAGACTCCTCACTTGCACCATAGCCAGGGCAAGCTCACAGGTGACAATGCCACAGTGGCCTGAGATGTAAGGCATTCCACCCTTAGGCCCTCCCCCCAGGCCTGAGTCACTGAGGACTGACTGTAGAAAGGGCAGGACAGGGCCCCCTGGTGCCGAGCCCACAGTTGGGGCTCCCAGCTCTCCCCCTAAAACTTTTTTGGGACTCTTATGCTCTCAATGTATCTTAACTCTACTTTAACTTTATTTTCAGCTCTGGCTGGTATAGCTCAGTGGATTGAGCGCAGGCCTGTGAACCAAGGGATTGCAGTTCGTTCCCAGTCAGGGCACATGTCTGGGTTTCGGGGCCAGTTCCCGGTAAGGGATGCACGAGAGGCAACCATACATTGATATTTCTCTCCCTCTTTCCCTCTCTCCTTCCCTTCCCCTCTAAAGATAAATAAATAAAATGTTTTAAATTTTTTTAAGTTTATTTTCAGCTTAGAAACCTCTCCCAAGAGAAACCATCTGCTTGCTAAATGAGTCCTTGCCTCCCCAAAGGGTCTCCTATTCCCAATACCCCAGGATTTTATTAACCGATTCATTATCTCTGCTGACATATCTTTACAGACTGGACAGCCCAGCTCAGGCCTCTTCTTTCTAGAACACTTGAGCTTCCTGGCAGCCTTCTCTGGACCAGAAAAAAAACTTGGTCACATCTGGCATGAGGTGGAATAAACAGAACCCCAAGTCAGTCTCAGGGGTGGAAGCTCCCTGTTTTGTGTCAGCATCAGCTGAGGTTCTATTTTGCTTTGCGCTGGTGATCCCACCTGTTCACTGTCCTCACGAACACAGGGGTGCCCAGATCCTTCTCTTCAGGCTGTTCTGGAAGCCACGCTTCCGCCATGCACACTAAGCTGTGTTTGACCACCCTGAAGCTCCAGTCAGCCATTTACTTCCCTGCTCTCCAAGCTGTGGCTTCCACAGGTTGCCCCGCCCCACCAACACCAGTGCTGGGGAATTGAACTACCGGGGCTAGGTGTCGTTATTGTTTTTTGTGTACCCCTTTTCCCCTTCAATAAGACAGGTCCCAGCTGCGTGGACCACCCTACGGGGAACAGTGTTCTGTGCAGAAACGTACACCTGTCAGTTCTGCTTTTGAGTCATGCTTTGGTGATTATCTCTCTTATCTGTACACATGTTTGACACACCTTCTCCCCGCCTTGGATTTTTCCCCTTTAAAACCCAGACCCCAGGGACCTGCTCGCTCCATCTTCACCCAGCTGCCTTCCTCCTTTCTCACTTAGGCAGTAGTTTAAAAGCCAGATGCAATGGATCGTAGAGAGAGGGGTCTAGGTGACCATGCCCCAGCCTTTCCCTCAATTCAAGCTCACGGGTCCTCCTGAGCGTGGGCTTTGATTGGTAATCATTCCAGATAATAACAGAAGAGGATGAAGCAAGGGAAGGCCTGAAGGCTCCAGGGCCAGCCCTGGGTACTCCCTGTTTTGCTTCCTGGTCTCTATGGCAGTGTCACTGATGGCTCGCCCTCTTCTTATGTTTTGATGGAACGGAAGCCTCACCCGTTCCTGCTCCTCTCTCACATTCTTCTCCAGAGCCGAGCTCAGCCCTCGCCGCAGCTCCTCCGCCCTGTGCTGGTCGCAGAAGGCTGATCTGAATGGACCACAGGATGGCTCCCAATGGGGTCAGAAGGCAAACATCACCTGGTGTGGCCCTCAGTGGGAGACCTAGCTCTGGCCTGGCTGCCCCCTCTAGTCTCAATCCGTATGTGCCCACTCTTTCTAGGTCTCACATTTCTCTGCAGCATCCCACCATTATAGATTGTCAGCTGCGAAGCCTTCGTTTCTGCTGGCTCCCTGGCTGGTACAGTCCATCTGCCCAGTGTGCTTTCCCAACTCCTTAAATCCATGTTTCCTGTTGGTAAACACACAGCGTCTGGTGCTTGCCGGAGATTCTGAAGCACCTGTTGGGCAGTGTGGGAGACCCCCAGCCCACTCGAGTGGGCATCATAGATGCTCAGGAGGGACAGACTGTTGGCTCTGTGGACTAGACCTCTCCATTGTGTGGTCTTATTAGTGGTCATGGCGGGCTTCAGTTCTTGAGGTCAGCTTAGAAAGCATTCAGAGCCAAGAATTCTAGTGTAACTGAAAGTTTATTCAGCAAGCAAAGCAGAGAACACTGGAAAGAAAGAATGGAGCAGGCTGCTCAACGCTGCCCCCAGGGAGTGAGCAAGGCTGCTTGTAGCTGGGAGGCGGTAACTACTACTACTTCTTTTTTTAAATTAATAACCAAGTTTTAATGAACTTTACCTCTCTTCCTAAGTTCTTTGTTACTACAGAGAACTTAGTTACAACAAAGAACTGGTTACTATAAAGAACTTAGGAGGAGAAGTAAAGTTCAGAGCAGCTTAGTTCTAAAACAAACTTCTGGATTTTGAACTACTTCCTTCTTTCAGCTGACTTATCTCTCGGGGTCTGTCATCTCCTGTCCTTGTCCTGGAGTCATAAAAGGCTATTCTCCTGCCCCTTGATCCTCCTCCTCTGAGGGGGTCTAAACCACATGGCTAACGACATGCTAGGGGAGCAAAGGTCACCTTAGGGGTGAGGTCCCAGCCTACAATGGTTGTTTCCTTTAGTTTCGCCCATTGCTGGGCACCTAGGACTTTCGGTACCTGGCCTGTGGTTCCCGCTCCGCTCATGCCTGCCTGCTTTGTCAGTCTGTACGGCGAAAACTCTCAATGGCTGGTTTTCTAAATGTATAATTTGAATATGCTTTCATTCAAAAGGCATCTCCCTGAGATTCTGAGGCTCTTCTGGACCTCCAGGTGGAATGGCTGGATAGAAAGCTGGAACCAGGGGGAGGAGTGGGCCCCAGGATGGGAGAGGGTCCTGGGATGGGGTTCCCAGGGTTGGTGTTGCTGAGAGGAGGGGCCCAGAACAGTAGGTTGACCCTGAACTTTGGGGGAAGTTGACACTTCAGGGGGCAACACGGGAAGAGAACTGGTGCGAGAGGATTGTGAAAGAGTGGAGGGTGAAGAGAGGAACTAAGAAAAATTGCTATCCCAGAAGTCAAGAGTCTCAACAGAACCCCTGTGACCATGTCAAATACCAGCCAGAGGCCTGAGCTGTATCCCATGAGCTGAGGTCAGCACGGTGGTGGCCCTCAGGGACCCCAGTAGGGAAGGGAGGGGCTGCCTGTCTGTGGCCCAGACCAGGAGAGGCTGAGGATTTCTAGCTTGAGGGAGAAGACTGAGGGTTATGTCCTGCAGGCTGGGTGGGGCGGGGGTCCCAGGTCCACATGTGCTCCCCCCCCCCACCCACGGGATGCCTTGGGAAAGAGCCAGGTTCGGCCGATGGGCACACGGGTGTGACGAGGGGAGCGGGGTGGCAGGCACAGCAGTGCTGATAAAGGCCTCTGCACTCCGAGCCTTTCCTTTCCTCAGTGAAGGCCTCAGCTGCTGAGGGCCTCTTCGGGCTTTGGGGTAGGGGCCTCAAGAAGTCTGGAGATGTCACGGCCAAGGGAAAGTGTCGGCTGAGGGCACACACCGACCTGAACAGCAGCTTTCCCGAGGCACCTTGAGGCCTGTGCAGCTGGGGCTGAAAGAACAAGCAGGGGGCTGTTCCCGACTGGGGGTGGGAAGGAGGCTGAGACCACTGAGAAGAGCCCGGGGGTGAATGCGGGTGAGGGGTCTAAGCACTGAGGGAAGGAAGGGAAGCCCAGGTGCTGAGACCCAGCGCCACATGGGACCTGGAACTCTCAATGAGATTTTAAAATGGCAACATTTTTATAATGACTATTTGACTGTCTTTGTAATCAGAAAAAAAGTCAATTAAAAAGAAAGACTGCACAAATCCCCATCAGCAATACAGGGGATAAATAGAGCATGGCGCATGTCTGCAATGCGATGCCGCACACGGAGCCGTGCAGTGGCGTGGCTGCATCTCCCCACATGGAGCTGTTGAGCCGAAAGGTCAAACATGAAAGACCAGATACGATTTGTAATTGTTTATGTAAACTTCAAAAAGCAGGCAAAAGTAATCGGCCGGGTGAGGTTTCAGGGTAGTGATTACTCTTGGGGAGAGATTTCCCCGGAAAGGGACACGCCTCCCCAGGGGGCAGCTGCTCTTCCCTGACTTGATCTCATGCCAGTCCCGAGGGGCCATTCAGGTGGTGAAAAGCGTTGGCCACACATTTATGACATGGTCATTTTTCTGTCTGTTTATTGATGCTGCTCCACTGAAAAAAGAGACGTGAAGCAATTCCATTGGGCTCCAAGCCAGCCACTTCTGTGATGGCCTCCACCAGGTCCCTCCAGCCAACTGGACAGCAGCCATCACAGCCGCCTTCCTCTCTGCTGCCACAGTGAGGAACCCCACCCTGTCTTCTGCCTCTGCCCTCACCAGTTATGGTGAAAGACATTCCAGATAAGCAGCCATATCATAAATGCTAAATGCCCTTTCGCCTCTGGAATCCTCTGGCCTTGTCACTGGTGGCCCATGTAGCAAGCTCACAAGTATAGCTCTACAGCTGTGCCAGCTCCACAGAGCAAGCCATGCCAAGCCCAGCTGCCCTGGATCCACCCAGGGGACTGCCTTTTCCTAATTTGCCCAAAGGTGCCCAAGAGATTCTCAATATCCCAGCTAGAGGTTGTTGGTCAAATGTTCTCTAGGTCTTACAATGTCTGGATCAGAAAAAGAGAATGTGAGGCTTCAACCATAGTGTTACACCAACAGTAGTGATGGCTATAGAACCTTTTATTTTTCAAAGCACAGGCAGGGGCACTGTCTGTGACCAGGGCAGGAGGAATAAAAGCACCTCTCCTGGCCACAGTTCCTAGGTAGCCATGCAAGAGGGCTAGTTGGACAGTGTGCTCAGCAGCCTTCTCCCTCACCTCTGCGTGTCATCAGCAGACCCTGTGTGTCATTAGTTTGCAAGACGTGTGTGTGCTTCCCACTGTCATCCTATTGCTGACGGAAGCCTCTGCAGCTGAATTCATGTTTTAGTTCTGCTTCTGACGTGGGTCTGTGGAGGAGCTGAGGCTCCAGCTCCCAGGCCCCCTCTCCCGGCAGGCTCCCTGCTCACGGCTTTGCATTCGGCCTCCTGTGGCATCTGGGCAGGGGCCTAGGCTTTTTGTTCTGCAAGACACGTTTGTTTGCCCCCCACCGGCCCACCCCATTTTCAAATATACTCCATGGTTTCCTGTAAGATTTTTGCTCTTTAAACAGTTCCTTTTGATTTTTTTTTTCTTTGACTAATGGCCACATTTCATCCTAGTTCCTTTGTCTGAAATTGAATCCCTAGAGGGGCACATTTGGGGCCTTCCCTCTGCCACCAGAGTATTAAACACTATCATGTGGGTGGCAAGAGCCTCAGTGCCGCCCGAGGACCCTCCCACTCCAGGGTCTGTCTCTTCGGAGAAGGAGCCCAGTCTGTTTCCTGTCTTTATGAATGAGAAACTCTTGTCTTAGCCAAGAGCCACCTTCATTGTCTGGTCCCAGTGAGGCACCAGCAGTTGGAGTCAGGAGAGGAGAGTTTTATCCTGAGGAGTGAAGTGGCAACTGACTGATGGGGTGACAGACGGAACTCATCACCCAGGGAAGAGGCGCGACTGGAGAAGGTAACATTCTAGAAAGCTTGGGGGATATCTCAGGGAAACTCGTAAAATGAGATTTGGTTGTTGAAACCAAGCCCATTATGGTTGTGTGACGACTGCACAGGCTCCCCACCTCCCATGGACTCAATCGTTTAGGCAGCCACGGGGCAGCCTTCCCGTGCACTCCCTTCCTGGAGAGCTCTCGGAGGCCGGAGCTGCATGCCGCCCGGCAGTGCGTAGCCCCCCGCCTAACCTCCTCCACTCGCTTCTGTGCAGACTGCACCCGACACCCCCACGCAGGACTTTGTTTCTCGGCTCGTGATGTGTGTGAGGAAACAGTCACACACTTTGTCTTCACTTTTTGTTGTTGTGGTTAAGTGAACAAGCTTTTGATACAGCTCAGGTACATAAAATACTGTACGCTATAAAAGATACAGAAAACTAGAGCTTCAAGTCTTGTTTTTTAAAAACCATTAAGCTTAAGAAAAAACCAAGAATAGTCAAAGAACATGCATGAATGACTCATGGACATGGACAGTGGAGAGGGGACTGACTGTGGGAGAGAGGGGTGGGCTGGGTGGAGGGGAGCAAAGGGGGGCAGGAATTAGGACAACTGTAATAGAATTAGCAATTTAAAAAGGAAAGAAAGAAAAACCAAGAATAGAGAGCAGCCCTGGCTGGGGTGGGTGGCCCAGTGAACTGAGCACTGACCTTCGAAACAAAAGGTCACCAGCTCGATTCCCAGTCAGGGCACATGCCTGGGGTACCAGCCAGGTCCTCATTGGGGGACACGTGAGAGGCAACCACACATTGATGTTTCTCTCCCTCTGTTTCTCCCTCCCTTCTCCTCTCTATAAAAATAAATAAATAAATAAAAATATTTTTAAAATATTAATTTTTTAAAAAGAATAGAGAGCAAAACTGCAACAAGGGCCGTGGTGAGTCCATGGCATCTGTACCCCAAGTCCTTTGTACAGAGCAGCAGCCTCCTCACTGGAGACCATGCTGATGTGCCACATGGGCACAAGCAGTGTGTCCGGCCTAGGCATGGGGTGGGGAGCTGCATCTGGGTCCTGTTGTTACTTGAGTATTCTCGAACTGGAACAGGCCACAGAAGACCAAGGACCAAAGAAAAAACAAACCAAAAAGACCAAGAACTGGCTGATATGAAGAGGGGATTGAGTTGAAAGATTCCCCCGACTCTGCATAGCCCCAACCTTCAGCTCTGAGTTTGGTTCTTCCTAGGGGCTATGCTGGGTTCCTGTGAGGTGCCTGGCAAGCACCACCCACAGTGGAGCCTGCAGCGTGGTCTGACGGCGGTGACTCCTGCCGCGCTCTCACATGCTGCATTCCCTCATGTCACTGTGTGCCACCTGTGAGCTGGTGAGCTGGCCTCCTCTCACCATCCAGGCTGATCCACCCCTCCTAGAGAGCCCACAGGTCAGTTGCTTGAAATATTCTAGAAGACCAGCATATTCATTTCCATAAGGCAAAATGAGAATCCCCTGTCCCCAATGTCTTCTCAAAGCTTCTTGAACTCATCTGCATCTCCTCTCTGAGCCAACATGAGATGTGCTGAGTCAGAGTTATGCTGGACAGCCTCCGGAAGGGAGGGCTTCCAGGGCAGTGCCATCGGTGCCTGGCCGCAAGCCCGGAAAAGAAGTGATAGTGTTTACAGAGTTTCTGAATCCCTCTCATAACTTCAGTATTCCTGGGCACATTCTGATACCCAACTGGACGAGTGACGTGCCCTTAGGGTTGGTGTGGACCCCATGGATGAATAACACTCTCTGTTTTGGCTTCTCTCGAGCCCACTCTCAGACCTTTTCTTTATCAGTATGGTCAAGGGGTCCAAGCTGTTTTTCCTGATGTGCTACATACGGTTCCAGGAGGTTGTCAAACTTTTACTCATAACCAGGGCTCCGTTTTCCAGCGAGGGGAGAACTAACTGAAGTAGCTCTCTCCAGAGTCTTCCATCTTTGACTCCAAGTCATCAAATGCTAAATGTAAACAGTCCTTGAAAAACAGGGATTGAACATTAGCAGTACTGTTAGGTAGGATAAACAGCAAACCGAGGCAGGGAGGAGGGAGACACGTCTCACCCGCTGACCAGCAGTCCTGAGCTTGGTCCGTTAAGATTGCCAGGTGTTCCAACATCACGAGAAACACCATGAGAGCCCGGGAGGAGGGGAGCCCTTGAAGTTCTGTGCATGTCACTTCCACGGGAAAGAAAGCCTTGGTAACTCTGTATTAATCCCAAGGTCTAGAAGAGGGAGAAGGAGAGGTACCTAGAAGCTGGCTAAAGTATATAACCCCTGAACCCCAATAGTCAGGGCACCCAGATTGGCTGGGTGCTCACTTGTACCTGCTGGTTCAAGTGTATAAAATAAACTTACTAACAAACTTACTAATAACTTTATTGTCTCTATACATGGGGCATTCAGACTAACTGGGTCCCTGCCTATAGTTTCATGCTCAACCGTATTTCACAAATAAAGCTACTATCTCATTTCCATTATACATGCTGTCTCTCGCTTATTCTTCTCTTGCAAGCAAGGCAAGAACTGAGGAGGGGGAGCCCCCTGACTCGGGTCTCCCCAGTAACAGTACAAGCAGAGTTTCTGAATAAGGTCATGGGTACCATGAACAATATTCTTGTCTTTATGGACACATTTCCGAAATTTTTGCTCTCCTCATTTTCTAGAAGAGCAAAATCAATGGCAGCATCCAGTAAGGACTGAATGAACCCCTTCCGGGATCTCAGGGCTGGTACCTGAGGTGCCACCACAGTGCTAATGCCTGTTCCAATCGCCAGCGCAAGTCCCCCAGGCTCCTCAGCTTCTACGCTGGGAGACGGCATCCTGGCCTTTCCGGTAGGGGGTGCGCCCTCACTGAGGACTCCAAAACTGCTGTCTGTGTCAGAGGCCTGGCTCCCCGCAGAAGCCATCGAGTTTTGTGTCCCCCCTCCAAGTGCGGCCTCCAGTCCAAGGCCAGCACAGGCACACTCAGCGTGCGTACTCGCGTGACTTGCCCCAGGTTTCCCCTCCCCCATCTTTGTTTTCTGCCACTTCTGGGCCTGTAAGTGTCACATTGTGTGGGGAAATTTCACTGTTACCCCATTTGTTTAGACTCCCTTTACCTTCCTGCTGACCACTCCTTGTCATGGAGCGGGTACCAGTCAGAATCTTGTACAGTTTGGTGCTGGTGGGTGTCTTCTTAGATTTTAGTTGAAAAACTACCCTGATTCCATTGGAGTCTCACTCCCAGCAACTTAGAGTCATGCATCCAACCTCTGCATTCAGCCTCAGAGGCCCTGGTGTGTCTCGTGTTCTACAGTGAACAAAAGACTTGGGATGAGCCCTCACTGGTGTGGCTCAGTGGACTGAGCACCGGCCTGCGAACCAGAGGGTCACCAGTTCAATTCCCAGTAGGGCATATGCCTGGGTTGTGGGTCATGTCCCCAGTTGGGGGCACGTGAGAGTTTTTCTCTCCCTCTCTTTCTCCCTCCCTTTCTCTAAAAATAAATAAATAAAATCTTTAAAAAAAAGACTTGGGATGAGCAGGAGAACTGTAGGATGAAAAACAAACAGCAGGCAGAGGGTGGGAAGGACAGGAATAAAGATGAGCTCAGGCTGCAACAGTCAGTGGCAGGGAGGACAGACAGCAGCGAGCACGCATGCGTGAGTTGATGTGGGGGTCAGAGGTTCTAGAATCCAGGAACAAGTTAATAAGGGGACTGAGCTCCAAAAGAGTTTGCAACGTTGACCCACCATAACTTTCCACTGTTTATTTTCTCTCTGAAAATAAGATATTCAAGATTATAGAGTATATTTTTCATAATTGCTGCAAAGATTGGATTTATAGTCCTATCTGGTCTAAATCAGCCTCAAAATTTATTGACAGAAATGTTAGTTTCATAATTACTCTGTATTGGTTATGTACTCTTTTTTTTTACATTTTTATTGAATTTATTGGGGTGGCAATGGTTAGTAAAATGATATGGGTTTCAGGTGTACAATTGTATGGGTTATGCGTCCTTGGCATGCTTGTCTCCTAGAGCCACAGCGGTGGCACCTGCACAGACACACATGAAACCCCCACTCCTGACGCCTCTTCTCTGGCTCTGGGGGCAGATTTATGAAGGTGTCACTGTACAATACGTAGTTTTGCTTTTAAAGTTTGGATGGTTTGGGGCAGCCAAGAGAAGATGCTAAACCTTTACATACTGAAATAATGATTTATTCCTTTGAGAGTATTGGGCTGGATGTACAAATACAAACACAAAATGAAAAATAAATTAACTTGGAATTTTTTTTTAAATAAGAGGGTTAGGGAGATGGAATGAATGAGGCAGAGAGAGGAAGCTGAAGAAGCCCCAACATTAGGAAGAAGAGGGAGAGGTGTGAAGCTTCACGCTGGGGCAGGATTTCCTGGCAGCCTGGGGTGACCTGCAGGACAGGCGTTCTGGGCCTGGGGGCAGAGAAGGAAGTCTGGGAAATGACGGCCCCCACCCTTTGGGACACAGACAGGCAGACCATTGGCAATCTGTTAGAAATCTCTCTTCTGCAGTCACACTTGCGCTGCTCCACTGCACTGCTCCACGTGACCTCGGGCTCTTCTGGCACTGGCTCCACCTCCCACCCTCCCTTCTCGCCTCTTGACTGCCGCTGGCACCAACAGTCCAACAGTCCTCAGCCAGCCCACTCCTAGCCAGACTGAAAGTGCCTCTTCCTGAGCACAGAGGTGGCCATGCCCTGCCGGTCTCTCCCCCTTATAGGCCCCAAATCCAAATAACAGGAGTCCCTCCCCACCAGGCCTTTCCCCACTTGCTCCCTTATCCCCAGCAAACATATTCTCTCCAGACCCACCGCCTCAGCTGGCTGTCCTCTAGGACAGGCCAAAGAGAGGAGGGCTGCTCTGGCCTCGGCCCAACCTCCTTCAGAAAGGCAATGAGGAAGCAGGTAAGAGGGAACAGGCCTCCAAAGTGGCCTCCTCTTTCTGGGCCCCAAGGACGCATGCTGTAGTGTCCCCTAGGAGTGTTGTGGCTTTTTGTTGTTGTTTGGGTATCTAGGTATCTGCAGCTTCTCACCCCACCCCTCACTTTTCAACTTCTCATCCCTTTCTGCCCATCTCCAAGGCCTGCCTGGGTCCTCCAGGAGGCTTCCTTGGTTTACTCCAGCCCACCACCATCTCCCCAGTCCTCCAACAGCACAGACATCTTACTGTGTCTGCATCCCATTTTTTTCTCTATCAAGATAATAAACTCCTTGAGGGTAGGTCTGACCCTGCATGTCTTTTAAAGCTCTCCCCCCAACCCCCACCATGCCTTGGCAGGGGCGGGGGCGGGGGGCAGGGAGGGAGGATAAGGAGTGCCTGAGGGCCAATGGCCTGGGTCCTGATGGCTGACGGCTTGGGGTTAAAGGGTACTGAGTGCACGGCCCCTGGCTGCAGATAAGGTTGGCTCCTGCACTGCTGAGGTCTCAGCGGGGCAGAAGAGATGAGTTCTCCAAGGGCAATGGCCTGGTACATAGGACTCTCTCTGGACCACAGGAACATAGAGAAAGCTCAGGTGACCAAGGCTGAGATGGGGGTGAGGCAGAAGGGATGATGGTTCACACAAGGGAAGGCCCCTTGGGAAGGACGTAGACTTGGGAACAGGACTAAAGGTTGGGGGGGAACAGTGTGTGTTCTGGGCTTTGGAACTGCTGCTTTGTATATGGGACCATGGGCGCCCTAATCAGTCCTGCTCCAGCCAGATCAGCTTAGAGAAAGAGGTATAGAAGGCAATGATGGGGTATGGGGTACAGGGAGGTCCCTCCCAGGGCCCAGAGCTGGAGTCCACAGCAGACTCCCAGAGGTCTGGAAACAGGCCACAGCCCCGGTGGTCGGTGAACATAGGCCGGGCTGAACTGAACATCGAGGGTAGTAAATCATCTTTCAAATGTTCTCACCTCCCAGGGAGGGAGAGACAGAGGGGGAACTGGGGGAGAGAAATTTGGTGTATTTTAGCCAGGCTCAGTTTAGACTGTGCTTAACCTTCACTAACAACTGGTCTGAGGTGAGGCAGCAGGGGAGGCTCCTGGTGAGGCAGTGAGAGCAGGGTTCCCATTAGAGACGAGCCAGGTGTTAGAATGTACTGGGTGGGACATGGAGGACCTAAGCCAGAAGGTTTGCGTCACCAGCTGAATACCTGAGCACGAGGTTCTCTATTACAGGAAGCAACTGAGGCATAGCCACCAGCATCCTACTGGAAGCCGGTTGTGCCCCTCCATTCTCACCGCCCATTCCTTCTCACTCTAGCTGTTTCCAGAAACAAGGCTTGTAAATCTCCTGCCATCCCTGACCAGAGGACATTGTCTTGCAAACACCTATTCCCTGGACTCCTGGGGCCCAATCAGCAGGGTGACCCACCTTCCTTGGGCCCTTAAAAGCCCTTCTGCCCTTTCCTTTCCTGCTGCAGTCTGCTTGGACTCAGCCTGTCTGATCTCAGTGTCCCGCCTTGAATAAAAGCCCTTAAATGGACATTTTTGGCTCCCTGTCCTTTCTTAGCCACCTTGGCTACCTAACACCAGGCAGTCTGAGGCAGAGGGGTCTCCAGGGAGCAGCTTTTCCCTGGGGAGCAGGCCCTCAGCACCGTCATTCACTCCTGCCCTCCTTACCCACCCCGATCGATTCCCAGATAACAGAAACTGTCTGCCTTCTCCTGAATTTTGCACGCTGCTGGCTCATCCCCATCCCTCCAGCTCAGCTTGCCATCCCCCTGAAAAAGGTCTGCTCTGAAGCCCACAGCTCCAGGGGCTCCCTCCCCCACCAAGGCTGTCCTGTCACCGTGGGTTCTGTTTTATTCCTAGCACTTATCATGATCTGGATTTATCTTGTTCTGATTTCCTTGTTGGTATCTGTCCCTCCTCCCGGGAAGGAAAGCTTTATGCAGGCAGGTCTGGTCTCTATCCACTGCCGCTGTCCCTTTGGCTTCTAGAGTGGGCTCTGACACCGAGGGGCACTCAATGAGTATTTGTTGAATGAATGGATGGGTGGATAACAACAGATGGACAAGCACCACGTCTCAAGTGGAATGGAGGGTGCATATCAAGCCTCCTTGACTCTCATCCCAGGACCCTCCTCTGGGGGAGTGGCCAGCTGGTAGAAAGGGCATTCTGGGCCTGGCCAGCCAGTCTTTGCTCACTGACAATGGCATGATGAAAGACATGTAAAATGGAATGCAACCTCAGTTTCATTTAAACCTGAATCCCTGGAGGCAGGGAATGGAAGGACCAAAGATGTGTCATTCTGGTCCACCTGCCCAGGTGTGGGGCCTGCTCTTGAGGGCTAGACAGTAGAGAGGGGAGTCTTGGGGCAGGGGAAGGGTTAGTGTGGTCTCCAGGTTGTCTGATGGAGTGGGATGTGTGGTGCTGTGTACAGCGAGGCTACAGGGTGTCACCGTCCCTGGGGAGCAGTGGCCAGCACAGTGATGGGCAGTGGGGAGGACCTTGAGCTAGGTGCAGGGATGTGAGGCTGTCCCACTGCCCCAGCCCAGGTGTTTGGGTGTTCTGGGTGGAGGCTTTAACCTGGATCTCTTTCGAGGTTTAGCACAGTTTCAGTCCCGTTCACTTTTCTAGCTAACTGCACTGTCACAGCCATATCTGAGCCCCCGGCATGACCAACACAATGAGAAGTCAAAGGAAGAGAGGGCACCTGGAGATTTGGCCCTGGCCCACAGGGTCCCACCACCTCCAAGTCCAGGAAATATCAGGCAGTGGAGGCAGGGGTGTGGCTGGGAAGCTCAGAGAGGAACTCGGGAACTTCACTGAAGGTGGGTTGTACAATAGGTTGTGATGCCTTTTTCTCTATTTTAAGTGGCTCCTTCCCTCTTTCTATACTTGCTAGGGAGCTCAAATCTTTATTTTTAAGAGAGAAATATCTGGTTTGGGGAAGAGGAACCCCAAGATCATATCCATCTGGGTGGCAATATTTAGTGCTAGAGCCCTTCCTGTACACACATGTCCTCTGGGGAACACTGGACAGAATTACACACAGAGCAAGGGTGAGGGGGGGGGGAGAAGATTGCCCTTCACCCCACCCATGTCCTCTTTGCCTGTCTGGCCGTGGCCAGGCCCCTCACCCCTGATGGAGGGTCCACAAACATCCCATAACATCCCCCAAGAGCATTCACTTCTGAGACTTGGAGAACATTCGGGACTTGGTGTCTGGGCCCAGGAGATGAGGGTGAGGCGTGGTAGCTTTGGAGGCTCCACTCTTGCCCATGGATCATCCGTCTGATGAGTGTCTGCAGCCTCCCATAGTGCTGTCCCCACAGAACAAGGTGTCCCCTTGGGCATTTCCTCCGCATGGACCTGACATCCTCTGAACCTGCCCCCACTCCCACCACACACACTTCCCTCTTTGTCCTCATTTGTAACTGGGCTCTTGCCAACTAAGCCCCATCCTGTTTCTGGGCCTTGGGTCCATTCCCCATGGGTCTCTTCCTTGCTTGGGCCCCAGGGCCTCAGTACAGCACCCTCTTTCCTTCACAGCTACAACCACCTACCCTACCTCTGAGGTCCTCTCCCTGTCTTCAGCAGGGGTGGCTGAGGGACACTCCAACTGCCTGCTCCTCCCAGTCAAGTGCAAAGTCCTTGTTCATTTTAAATGCTTATCTGCTAAGAATAAACAACATGAGGATATTAAGAAATCTCAGGAACAATGACGAAGCATCTGTCTCTAACCCAATAGAAATGTCAGTGGCCAGGAAAGGACTCTCCACTAGCTTCACCAAGGTCCTCAGGATCTTCAATTTCACATAACTTTGGGTTTTCTTGAGTTTCCTAAGGGTCAGCTGAGATCTAGTTTGTCCTGGATATTTTATGTGGATTCACAGGATGCAAGAAATCTGTGTGTGGGAGACAGTGGGAGTTGAGGCAGAGCCTAAGATGAATGGGGCCTGGGACAGGTCCATGTATTAGTCCCTGAGCCTCTCTGGCAGCCCTCAGTCCCCATCAGTTGGGACAGACTTGGCAAAGGGTCTTATGTGAATGGTAGAGGGGAAGGAGTTTCCAGGCAACAATGCCCACACTAAAGATCTTCAAAGAGGGGGTCCCCTTGGGCCTGATCCTGCCTGACAGTCTGGTTTGTAGGTGAGAGTAATGGATTCCAAGCTGGAGTATGTGGTTGCAAAGTTTTAGGGAGTGCTCTTTTTGTAAGGATCGGGTATTAAGTTTTCTGAGGTTTGCCATCACTGCTGTTCCAATTCCTGGGGAGCCATAGGCTTAGGGAGTTAAGTAAGTAAAGTCAAGAGGATAGAGGGCTAAGGGTTGGCCCTAAATAGTCACAAAAGCAGAAACTGTCTGACACTTGGGGTCCTGACAGTGAGGAAGGCACCTTACTAGCAGAGGGGACCACAGAGAGGGAGTAAGAATTGCTTCCTAAGAAGCCAGGAATTGAGTTGGAGGCACAGAGGGGACGAAAGCACTGTTCCTGGTTGAAGAGTGTGGAGGTATGGAGCAGCTGGTGGCAGCAGCCTGAGTCAGAACTGTCCATGGGTCAGTCCTCTCTGGATTGTAGCCTGGCCTTGAACTTGGCCTGGATGGTTAGAGACTCTTTAGCTTCCACAGAAGACTTATGTTCTGCTAGCCTCAACTTTTGGGAGAAAAGAATGTACACAAGAGCAGGGACAGGGTGGTTTGGGGTACAACAGGATTTTAGGGTCTTCATGGACTAAGGTGATAGCAACTACCACAGTAGACAAGCCTGTTTCCATGCAAAAAAAAAAAAAAAAACCTAGAAGCATGGCAGCAAATCCAGGAACAAAACCCAGATAGAGAGGTGGCCTAATATTTTAGGACTAGGGTTGGAATATGAGAGCATTGCAACTTGTTCCAGAAGGAACGAAGGAGGCAATGGAAGTAACCCTCAGCTTCTAGTTCGGCAGCGATGCATTAACAACAGGTCCAGGAAGTAGCATGCCAGGCTTTGGCTCTGAAAGAAGGGTGTCTAATTTCCTCACTCACCTACAGTAGTGTGATGAGGGCCAGGCTCACTGAGCTAGACTATGGAATTTTTACTTAAGGGAGATCCAGATGGAAAGGGAAGGGGCAAAGCAGGCCCTGCCTGCCCAGGGGATGCTGGGAAGAAGAGCAGGGAGAGCATTACTAGCTAAGGTCAAAGCAAAGAGTGAGTGGCCCGTGGCCACCTGGCACCCACCTGCCCCTAGGCCACCCTTCACGTGCAGGCTGAGGGATCATTGCATCTTAGTTTTTCTTGACCTGCCCTGGTGCCCACATGCTGTAGGCAGAACCCAGGAGAGGCCAGAGGTTTGGCTGCAGAGGTACCTAATATAAGGGTCACTTCAGTGTGGACACCAGGCTGGACCATGTGGAGTGTCCAGCAGCTAGCTTGGAGTGTCATCAGAAGTGCTGCATGGGCCACAGAAGGAGCTACAACCCTGCACCCAGGCGGCAAAGAGCCCCATCCTGAAAACCTGAGCTGGCCACATCTGGGGCCTGGAAGAGACCTCCCATTATCAAATGGGACTGAACTTTAAACCAGATCGGGCATTTGGGCAAGGTTTTTATTTAAACTATAAACAGAATAAAGAAATTTATTTCTTCTACTTCATTTCAATTGTGTTGGTTAAGTGTTGCACCCCTGCCCCAGCAGCCACCATTGTCACCAAAAACTGTAGCACTTTGAGGCTGAAAGGCCTCCTGAGCTGCCAGCATCTCCTGGTCCTTGCCAGGGTGTTTGTGGTGTCATCAGTATTAAGAAACAGCAAAGTGCTGACCAATCCCACAAATGGCCTTGGCTTGAAACTCCTATGTCCTTCTAGACAATGCTGGACCCATGGTCTACAACGGGTGAGCCAAACATGCACACCTGGGCCTGGCTGCCCCTCCCCATGCCCCCAGCCTTAAAGTGCAAATAATCCCTGGGCCTGGGTCAGAGGAGCCTCCTCAGGGTCTATTAATTAACCCTCCAGGGCAGTTGACAAATCTTGTGGGCAGGAGTTTTGGGCAACCACAACCAAGGTAGGTAGGAGCCAAATAGGCCAGAGTTGGAGATCAGGCAGCACACTAATCCTTCCCCTAGCGACAAGGGAACTTCAGCTCAGACTGAGCATGAAAAAACATCTAATCCCAACAGGTTGCAAGAGCCTGGGAACTGTTGGAACTGCCCTGCCTGGTTTCAGAAGCTGTAATCCCCATGGCTAAGGCTGAGTAAAAAGACCTTGGATTCATAAGCCACTAAGGAGACAAAGCTTATCTTCCTGGCCTACTTCACCTTGCTTGGCTCCTGGCAGATGACTGGTTAGCCAATGACAGGTAAGATTCCTCAAGGAAGGGATGACCTAAGACAGGCACGGTCGTGATGGGGCCATCAGGAAAAGACTTGGAGGACTATAGAAAAAGGGGTGATGGACCCTCACCCCTCAACTTTAACATAGCCTGGGTCCTCATTCTGTCTGTAAGAAGTCTCCTAATCTCTTGGCTGCCTTACTTCCCCTGCCTGACTTAAGCCTGAAACAATGCCAGAGGGTTGTGCAGCCCTGGGCAGGAATGGGAGGTTTCCCAGGGCAATCAGGCCTAGGAAAGAATACATAAAATCCTGTAAAAACTGCTTTGCTAAGAATGCCCTTGATTTTCTGATAAGGGTCCAAGCAGGAAGTGAGTTTGTTTCCCAGAGTTTTATGGCCCTTTGGCTATCTGACCCTGACTCAGAATAAGCCCTCTACACCAGTTCTTTGAATGTTATCTATTGTTTGATCATTACTGCCTGACAATAATTGATAAGCTTTACCTGTGTTCCTGTGCAAATGAAACACAATAAAAGCCCACTGAGGAAGAAGCTCAAGACTCTTCTCCTCTGAGAGATTGGCCACCTTTCCTCCCCAAGCAGATCATGTCTTCGTAAACTTATTCTCATCCAAGACAGCCGTGGGTGGCAGGGGGGACTCTGCTGGAAAAAGCTCCCCCACAGGGAACATCCTGACTGTGCTCTTGGCCTAGGAGTGTGCCTACAGTGGGTCTTCTGAGCAGGGGTGATGGCCCAGCGGTGGATAGCCAGGACACCTGAGGAGGGCTTGGCAAGTGGCCTAGGCATAGTGGCCATGTCCACTGGGAGAGGAAGTACGAAGTGTGGAAGGCTGGAGCTCAGGCCATTGGGACCTTGCCCATCTTTCTGCCATCCTTAGCATGTCACCTCCACCCTCATAGTCACGAGAGGCTGATGCTCCTCTAGGTAGCATGCCCAGAGGGAAGGGACAGAAGGCCTGATGGGGTAAACTGGGCTCTTGTAGGCCCAGCACCTTCTGCTTACATGCCATCAGCCAGAACCATCTCATATACCATCCCTATGGAGGCAGAGCCTTTGTGCTGGCCCCTGAAGTGTTGACAGGGCTCTTGTGACAATTCAACAGCAACCAAGATGGATATGGCCTCTGCCACCAGCACAGTGTGATCAGTGTAGGTTGGGGCAGCATGGCATGTTGGGAAGCATACAGGAGAGATGTGAATCCCAGTCTGGAGGGAGCAACAGCAGGGAGAGCTTCCTGAGGTAGAGACTTCTTAGCTGAGACCTAAAGGATGGACAGGAGTGATTGGGGGAATGAGCCAGGGAGGACGACCAATGACACAGATAAGGAACCAGGAGGAATTCAGCTTAAGTGCCCAGAGAGGACCACGCTGCAGAGGGAGCAGAGCCACACCAGGCACACGGGGCTCTTTGGGCCACACAGAGAGGTGTGGGCAGCTAAGGGATCCAGTGTGGGCTGGAGAAAGGCCTTGGCCTGCAGGTGGCACAGGCCAGGCTCAGGGCAGAAGGCTGGTTAGGAGACTAGTGCAATTAGAAAGGCAGGGATAACAGAGGCCTGTGCTCATAAAATGGCAGAGATGGAGAGGGTACCTCAGAGACAGACCCCCCCAAGGCTCAAAGGCTAATGAAGAGGTGTACACAGGTTGCTGGAGAGGGAGTGACTGCTAGCCAGAGAAACCAAGTACAGATGGCCTTCAGTGAGGGAGGGACACAGGGAGGAAGCCAGCTCTAGGCAGAAGAGACATGTCTGATTAGAGAGTCTGGGTCCCAGCCTGTTCACCTCATCAGTGGAAAATGTGGGTATCTGGTTCAGGAGCCTGACAGAGTTCCCCTGCCCTCCCGGTCAGGCCACCCGTGCAGAGGAAAAACCATCCTGCCACTGACACCAGAAAAACAGGTGAAGGATGAGGGATATGCAGAATGGGTCTTTGCTTTCCTTTGGGCCAGCCTCGACAGCCAGCCTTGGGTGGGCCCCGGAGAGTCTCAGACCCTCTCCTGCCCCCATGCCATCGCCCCCCTGTCTCCCAGTACCACCAGCATCCTGACTCCACTCCAGCCAATCGTGAGCTTCTGAGGGTAGCAGGGGAGGTAGCAGCAGCATATCTGGCCTTTTCAGACTGTTCCTCAGGGGATGACTAAAGGCTAGGCAGGTCCAGCCTCTGCCAGGGCACCTGATGCCCCACAGTGGGCTGTGGTACAGATCACACCGACCAATGCTCTGGCCCATCACAGATGTGAGGGGGTGGTTAGGCGTCATAACTCCACAGTGGGAGTTCAGCTATCCCCAGGGCAGATGCAGAGAACTCCATCCCTGGCTCCTTTACAGCCAGGGAGAGGCAGAGATCTGGGTTTCTGTCATCCAAGTTGCCACTGGGAAGCTGCCCAAGAAATTCTGTTTTCCAGAAAATGAGGGGCCGTCAAGTCTTTGGGGGGTGTGCAGAGCTCCTGGAGTCCAGCACCAGTGTCCCAGGGCCAAGCAGGGTGTAGTTGGGCAGCATAGCCACTGCTTCTGGAAGGACATGGCCACACGGCCTGTCCCAAGACACCTCTGCTGGCCTGTCCCAAGAGCAGGCGTGCTACAAGCATCCTTTAATAAATCCCCTTTTCTCTCAACCAACCTGAGAGGCTTTCATGAAGCACCCTACACAAGAGCAGGGAGGATGGGGAGGAAGAATCCCAATGGACCCCACTGAGGACAAGGGATTCACAGGACAAGGTAAGCCCAGTGGACAGGACCCCAGGGGTTGGACCCCAGATGGGGGCAGAGGAAAATGGGGTGCACGGGGCCAAGTCGCTTGAGGGGCCAAGGAGTGGCTGCTTTAGGTTTCTCACCTGTATAAATAGGTTGGTAATCATTCATTCATTCATGCATTCATTTATTGAACAAATATTTTCAAGCCACAACTGAATAAATGTTTTCAGATATCTGCCCCTGGAAATACATCTATGAATAAAACAGACAAGCACCCACCTCTCAGGAACTGATTTCCAGGTGGCAGGCAGGGGGACAAAACAAATTAATATTAGGTCTGAAGCTGTGGATATGACAAAGGAAGTAAAACCAAAGGGCAGGATCATAGAGCTGCAGGAGGAGGCAGGCAGCTACTGTTGGAGGAGGAGGGATCTGGGTGGGTAGGGGAGGCAGGGCCACTCCAGACAGAGGGCACAGCAGCTCAGGCCCAGCTCCCTCGGTGAGGCACCTGGGAGGCTACAGAAGATGACTAGCCTGGCGTAGCCCGAGTGCTTGCGGTACTACCTTTGGGAAGGAGACACCTTGGGGCATTTAAATGCTGGTGGTAATGGGGCCAGAGGGGAGGAGAGGATGACAGGGCGGTGACATGGAATGGAGGGTAGTGTTCCTCTCTGTTGGTTGCTCCATTCTCTGTGAAATGGGAAATGCGGTGTCTGCTGAGAGTTGGGGCCAGGGGGCTCTAGCTAGGGGCTAACAGGAGGCTGACTAGGAGCCTACCTAGCCTGCTAGGGACACATGCTAGGGGAAGTAGTGCCCTGCAGCTCAGGGAGTGAGGCCAGCAAGGTAGTATTGATTTGCAGTGTTGATTTGATGGATCTGGGGATGTGGCCAAGAGGGTGTGCAGAGAGGCAGGCCCAGCAGCCAGAGGCACAGAGGATCGGAGGGAGGCCAGGGGCCCCGTCAAGGGAAGAGAAGGAACCCAGGCACGGGAGTGGAAGTGGGTCACCCTCTGGTGGAGCAGAATCAGTGGTGGGAGAGGCCGGGGTGGCCTCAGTGCGGTGTGTGGCCGCAGGAGGCCAGCCCAGGAGGAGGCTACCCACACAGCAGCCTTACCTTCGTGTCACCAGGCGTCCAGTTCTAGTCCATCGTGGCACCCAAATCCTCCTTGGGCCTTAAAACCTCAACTCTAAACATGATCCCCACTAGGACCCGAAGAAGAAAACTGGGGAAAACATTAAATTTTTACATGTGTTTAAACTGTTGTAAAAATAGTCATTTATAGATTTTCATGAGTAACCAGAAATTTTTACAAAGTATTTTGTGTTATGATGAGAAACATGGGGGAAAGAATTAGCATTTATTTAGTGCCTACTCTGTGCCCTCTCTCCACCAGTGGGCAGCAGCAGCCCCCACACCGCCCCCCCAACTCCCACCCCCCAGTTCGTGGCCACTCCAAGTGAGACAGCTTGGTGAGCTCACGGGACAGCCCCTGAACATGCCCTTTGCCCAGAGATACATCCTGTCCCCACTGGGCCCAAGAGTGGAGGCACAGTGCTATTGGCCTCCTCCTTCTGACTGCCTTCTGCCTCCTTCTGGCTGCCTTCTGAACCCGGAGTAGAGCCTGGAGGAGACAGGATGAGGTGCAGTTGGTGCACGGTGTAGGTTTCAATGGCCAGGGAAGTGTAGGAAGACAAAGGCCATGGGGGCAGGTTGGCCCCCTCGCGCCCCACCCCTCGCGCAAGGAGTTACACTAGAAAAGAGAGGTGAGCAGCTGGGAGAGGCTGAGGCTGAGCCTGAGTGGGCGGGGCAAGGGTGATAGTCCTACGCTGTGCAGGGCTGGGAGGCACCTCTGAAGACTACATGCTCCACCCCCACCCCCATGGCCCTCCACAGCTCTTCCCACCCAGTTTTTGTGGTCAGATTTCTTAGTCCCTGAGCCCAGCACACCAGCAGGTGACTGAGCAGTGAGCGAATGGCAGCCCCATTGCTTGGCAGTTCAGGGCCTTGGGCAAATTCCTAACCCCTCTGAGCCTCACCACCTCCCCTGTAATGCATGTCTTTTCACAGGGTTTCCATGAGGAAAACAACGTGACAAAGCATTTCCTATTCTAAGCATAATGCCTGACACTCGGCCAGCGCTCAGGAAAAACTGGGCACTCACAGTGGGATTCAGTTCTCAGAGAACAAAGAAGGCCCCAACCTCTCCCTCCGCCCCAGCTCCCCGCCCAGCCCATGCTTCTTGGTTCCACCAAACCACCAGCCTCTTTGCTCTTTGTTAGTCTCAGCTCCATGGGTCCCACCTGCCCTTGCCCTTGACACATGGCACCCTCCCACCTTCCTTTTCTCCATTTAAGGCTCCTGGCTACCAACCCACCCACACACAGGAGTGCCCTGGGGGCAGAGCCGTCCTGGCCGAGCACACCGTGCTGTTGAAGAAAGTTCTCCAGTGCCAAGGAGGATCAGGTGAGAGCACTGAGTCCCAACCCTGGAAGGGGGAGAGTCTCAGTGGCCAGGAGGGAAGTCACAGTTTGCCCCAGCTCCCAGGTTCCTGGATTCTGAGACCCCTCTGACCACCCCCTCCCACCCCCGTCCCTTGGACAGCAGCAGGGCTGTGGGGCATGGCAGCCGGCAGCAGCCGCCTGAGGTCAGGAGTCCTTCCATACGCACCAATGCCGATTGTCCTGACTGCCAGGGAGTACCGCAGCCACCACGTGACATCCATCCCCGACTTTTTGGTAATAGAATCCTGCTTTTTAAGTATAAAACAAGAGGTTGCACAATTTCGCAGTCAGCCCTGGCAGCTAGGTGTGGCCATGTGACTGGCCAGCAACAATTGTCATGTGTGGAGATCAGGAAGCACCTCAGGGGGATGCACTGCTCCTCTTCCTGGCTAGAAGGTAGGCAAGTAATGGCTGCCATCTCCGACCACGAGGTGGAAGCCCTGTGGTGAGCATGACAGAGCAACCAGATCGTCATGACAGCCCCTCGAACCAGCCTGCACTGCCTACGTTAAGGTGAGGGAGAAACATCTACCTTATTTAAATATGATGACTAAAAGTCAACATTTTTTTAAAAAATTTATTTATTTATTTTTAGAGAAAGGGGAAAGGAGGGAGGGAGGGGGGTAGAAAGAGAGAAACATCAATTGATTCCTTCTTGCACGCCCCCAACCAGGGACCCAGGCTGCAACCCAGGTATGTGCCCTGACCAGGAATCAAACTAGCGACCTTTCGCTTTGCAGGCTGATGCCCAACGCACTGAGCCACACTGGTCTGAGCAGTCATCACTTTTGTGCAGGCAAACCTGATCCTGATACATAATACCGTAATCCCTCCCTCCTTCTCCTCCTTCCTCTCTCCTTCACCGATACTAGTGAAGCACTTCCCATGTGAAGAGCACAGGAGGGATACAGAAGTGCCAGAGGCAATTTAGAAAGAGCAAGGGTGCCAAGGATGCAAAAGAAGGGGGCAGAGCCTGGGGAAGATTTGTCAGAGTCAGGGTAGGGGTGGTGGGCAGAACCTTCTGGAAGTGCAGGGGCAGCAAGAACTCCCCATCCATCCCCATACCTGCCCCAGTTTTCCCTTGGAGGGCCCAGTACCACCCACCCCCAACCTTCCCACCTGCCCAGCATGGCTCAATTCCCCTTCCTAATGAGGCACTGGTCAGTCTGGTGAAACAGTTGTCTGATGAAAGTCTGAGGCCAGTGAGGAGGGAGGGGGTGTCTCTCCAGACCCAGAGGTTTTTCCAAATCCAGACAACAGGTGTAGAGGTGACCACAGGGCTCCCGCCTCATTCTGGGCTCTTATGCAGTTTACTTGTCTCACTTCCTAGTAGCAGGCTTCCCATTGGGTCCCCTTTGACCTCAGTTCAGTAAATACATAGTCCTACTGTGTACACCACATGCACACATGTACAAAAACTCCAAGAAGGCCCTACACTGCAGGCCCAGGGTACGGCGCTGACAGGCCAGCCCAGGAGAGTGGCGTGCTGCGCATGTCTCACAACTAGCTCTCTGGTTGGTGGCGTTCACAGATCCCCGTGCTCTAAGTCCTCCACCATGGCCAGTCCAGGCTGTGCACGTGAAGTGCCTGGAAGTGGAGCTGGGAAGACAGTTCAGCTCCACTGTCAGCAGACCCCCACCAGGGGCTTCTGGCACCAGCCACAGGTCCCTACCCTCACCACAGTGTCTCGGCCCTGAGCCCATAGGTTGCCTGGACTGGGTTTGGCCCTTGGGAAGGTGGGGTCTGGGCCCTAGAGCCTCCTACCAGCGTGTACCTTGCCCTCGGCTGATCAGCCACGGCACTGGGTAGAGAAGCCTTGAGAGCTAGTCAACCACAAGATGACCTTGGAGATGTTCACTTCCCCTGACTCCTGTCACCGCCACCCCACCCTCCAGGTCTTGTCCCACTCTTCCTACTTTTCCTACGTGGCTTCTTCTCACCTTCCAACTCTCTTGCTCCTGGTCAAAAGGAGCAATCCGCCAGCATTTGGAGGCTAAGCCTCCTCCCAACCCCAAAGCCCATTTTCAACCTCAGAGCAGGGACTCTGTGGTCCTGCCCCCCCCACCCCCCCACACACAGGGCTTCCACAGCTGCCTCCTTCCTGGGCTCTCATCCCCTCACCCCTTTGGCCCTGCTGCCAACCCCTCCAGCACCCCCATCTGTCCCAGAGGAGGCCTCCACGGACACACTCTGAACATTGCTTGAAGGAGGCGGCAGTTCTGTCAGCTCTGCTAGCTGCCATGAACTGCCGTCTTCAGGAAGGATGGAATGTCCCCTCAACCTTCCTGCCTGGCTCTCCCTGCACAGCTCCAAGTCATCCTGGCATCTGTGCCACTTCCAGGCAGCTCAGAGCCAGGCCTCCACCTGCCTGGTGGCCTGGGGCACTGAGCCTTTATGGCTCCCAGGTAGGACTCTGGATCTGGGCCCCCAGGCTCCAGGCTCCAAGGTGCCAGCCCCGCAGGGGAGTCGCTTAATGACCTGTGAGCAGTAATTACACCCCAGGGCCCGCTCTTAATAACCACGTATTCTCTCTGTCAATGTGCCTTAATTGAAAATGAGTAGGCGATACAGTTGCTGTGAAGTTGGCTGACAAGTCCTTAACGTGATATTAATTGTAGTAATTAGTAGTCACTTTGTGTTGGAGTCATCTATAAATAGGGGGTCTATTAGTTTAGCAAAAGAGCATGATTTAAAATGCAAATAAAAGCCCAATTACACAGATATATCACCGTCTTTCCCAGCAAATGAAGGGGAGGGAAGATTGCAGCCACTTTGAGGATACATTGGTCATTTCAGGGGCTCTGGACTCAACACCAACCTGAGCAGCTCCTCTAGGACACTGTCCCTTTAAACAGATTTGCTAGGCTCCCTCAGGAGGCTGTCACTCTTGGGGAGTCCTAGACTCTTTACAGTCACAACTGGTGGTCAGGCCCCCAAATAGCTCCTCCCCCTGTCTGCTGATTGGTTCCCTCTAGTAACACAAGAACACTTTTTAAAGGGACTGTAGTACAATGGATCTCTAAGCCCTGGAAAAATGGGCTGGGGCATGGGAGGGCTCCTCTTTTTGAACACAGCTCTTCATTGTCCAGACAGAGTTAACCCATGGATGCCACGTGCTGTCCTGTGACTCAAATGAGTTAAAAAAAAAAACCAACCCCACAACATTGTTCTGAGGGTGAACAACTTACTCTCCACTCCTTCCTTCCACAAAAGCACTTGTGGCAGTTACAGCAGTAACACATACAAACTACACACACGCAGCACAGAAAATTTCTCACAGGTTTTGGGAAAACATTGGAGGCGGAAATGACTGAAAATAGAAGGTAGCAGCTAGGGAGGTGTTAAGAGGGCTCAGCTTCAAGGCCAGAGGGGAGATTGTCCAGTTTCAGCCTTTACCTGATTAGAGTTACACTCTTCCCAGCACCTTCTCCCACACCCACAATTCTAGTGTCACAATTAGGAACTCCTTTGAGATGTGCCTGGAGACATGGAAGCTAGTCCTTCCCTCCCAGGTCAGTGGAGCTACCAGAGATCCAATCCGAGCTCTCCTCAAGCCCTCTGCCACCTGCCACCAGCCCCTTCCCCTCCCCAGAGCCTGTCATCCCTTAGGGACTGATGTTGGTGCTGTCATGGTATTTGCATTTTAATTAGTCAAAAACCACAAGATAAAGCAGCCATCCCCCAAAACAGCAGTTGTCCATTCCAACAGGGCTTTTCATCATTGCCCAACAAATGAGAGGAAAGCGGCGATTTGAGAGTATCCCCTTTTAATTTATCCTCTATTTTATTATCCTTTTATAATACAATGCTTACAACAGGTGGTAGTACCTGTGATTTTTAATGCCCTATTTGACAAAATAAAATATTGGCAACTCTGTATGGATCCTTAAAATAATTTTCAGAAATTTTTCCAGGGCATAAAATACAAATGTCTTGGAGCTACT